>CAUYSK010044658.1:0-27154 GCA_963575035.1 Avahi laniger | reverse complement strand
GGCTAATTTTTGCTATATGTATTTTTAGCTGTCCAATTAATTTCTTTCTATTTTTGGTAGAGATGAGGTCTCGCTCTTGCTCAGGCTGGTCTCGAACTCCCCAGCTCAGAACGATCCGCCCACCTCGGCCTCCCAGAGAGCTAGGATTACAGGCGTGAGCCACCGCGCCCAGCCTGCAATTGCTTTCTTATGGGATGTATGCACCTGTGAGCACTGCACAATTTCTCAGACATTTGAATCAGATTGTACACAACCACCCACATTTCCTATTCCCCATGGATTTTCACACATGGTGCTTGCTTTTTAATGTAGTATCCACCAAAACTTAACTCCGTAAAGACAGAATGTCATCAAAAGGAATGTAATGCAATCTAATGCCGAAACTGAATTTCCTTTAATTAACAGTCCGTGCAGTGTGGCAGATGTCAGATATCGCTGTGTTCTCCTCAAAAATTTAAAATATCCTGAGGTGCCCCTGTGAATTTGCTGCAGTACCCTACGGCCCTTTGGCACACAATTTGGGAAACATGAATTTAAGGAACCTGTTAGAGGCTGTTTCAGGAAACAACCAGAGGGCAGCGTGGTTCTCTCCAGTAGAATGGAAGAGTAGACTGTGTGTCCTTGTTCACAGTCTTGCCACCCTGTCATGGCTCACCTGTCCACAGGAAATCTTCCTGAAGTCTCTCTTCCTAGTACCTGTTACCACCCTCGGTTATGGCTATTTACATAACATTAGCAAAGCAAAGAATAATGCTGGGTTTTTAGGAGGCCTGGGCTTGAGTCCCAGCTCTGCCACTTGGGAGGTGTTACACCTTGGCCCTAACCTCCTTTTTCCAGAGTCTCTTCCAACTTTAAATATCTACGAATCTACGCATCTACTCTCAAGCTTTCTCCTAAGAGGCACAAGTTTTAAATGCACTCGATTTTAATGTAGCCTCATCAGAGTGAGAAAAAAATGTTTCTTCTGTTGTACCCATTCTGCATGCAAGGAAGCTGGGGAATGTGACATCTTTAAATCAAAGAAAAGTCCATTTTCACATCAGGTGAATTTCTGAAAAAGAAGAACAAGCAACAACATGAAGCTCTCTACAAGGGGTGCTTGTATACGGGGTGCTGGAAATGTTTCCTGATCTGAATGCTAGCAACTGGGTATGTTCAGTTTGGGAAAATTTACCAAAGCGTACAATTGTCATATGCGCGTTTCTTTGTATGTAAATTACACTTTAATTTTTTAAAAAAGGCAGGAAAGCAAATTGCAGACTTGAAACAATATAGAAATCATATAAAACACGAAACAATATTTTTTAAAAAACCTGACAATGAATCGTAACCGTATGAATATGCTATATGCTTGTGGTAATGTTTTAAAATAAATTTTAACTAATTTGAAAGAAACAATAAAATAAGGCTCTTGCCAGCTGTAATGAAGCTTGAAGACCCGGGCCGCAGCAGGAGGTTCGTGCCCTCTGCACGCTGTGTTCTGGTTTCTTTGAAGTTCTCCTTTGTACCGCTTTGTCCCTGTCATGCTGCAAGGGGTCAGATGCTTAGCCAATGCCAATCCATAAACAGGACAGTTTATCAGGACAGTCTGCAGAGTTAATACAGGCAAAATCCACATTGCTCAAGAATCCCTGTCTGGCGAAGCAACCATTCTGCGTAGCCAAGAGGCAGAGACCTCTGCTTGGCCTACTCCCCTTGCTGTGTTATCTGCTCCTATCAGCAGTGCTTGCTCAGGAGGGCCCAGAGCCAAAGAAACAGCCAGTGACCAGAGGCTGCTTGTTTTACAAGAAAGGGCACTATCCTAGCTTTGGTGACACAACTAGCTGAGTGACCAGAACAAATCCTCTGTAAAATGGTGAATAGTGGATAAAATCCTTTCTAGCTTGATAATTCCTGATTTAATTTAATTCCTTGATAATTTCCTGATTTAATGATCCTAGGAGGATGGATAATAGTCTTAAGGAAACCTGAAAGAAAAGATAGAAAACAAGCTCACCCTGGGAAGAATAAAGTAGTCTTCAAAAATGTCACAAGGCCAGTGGCCCAGATGGGAGACGCCAGGCAGACACCCGAATATAACCAACTTCAAAGATAAAGGCAAAACAGGACGCTCCAGCTGCAGCCGGCAGCGAGCTGAATTTATGGGGCTGGGGAGACGGGCCAGCTTAAGGGATAGAGTATGGGAAAACCATGAGATGGCAAATTTGCAGCCAAATAGAAGTAAATGTGAAAAGTAGTTGCTGTACTATTTTTTCGTCCCATCAGTGCTATGCTCAGATTGCATCGACGTGGTACGCAGGGTTTAAAATACAAGAAAATGTGCAGTTTTACTCCGATTCACTTTTCCATGGGAGTAAAGGGAGAAAGGTGAAAGAAAGCAACGCATGTTGCTAGTTACAGAGCATGAAGACATCAGACCAGCCTCTCTGAGCCTCAGTTTCCTCATCTGTAAAGTGAGGACCGTAAGAGCACCTTCCTCAAAGGGCTGTCGTGACCTGATGCTCACGAGCATTCAGGCTAGTGCGCAGTAGAGTGACTGTCGTTATTTATTCTTACAATGCAGTGCCGGAGCTCCAGAAAGTCTCTTCTGTCCCATCAGTCACACAAAGAATAAACTCTTCCAGGACCATGATTTGTCAGAGTCCTGCATGGAGAGGCACTCAGGGGCCAATTTTCCAGGGGATTCTTAATAGGAATAATTATTTAACACTTAAGCTTTGATTTCTTATGCGACCTGACCCCATGGGAGCCATACCTGTTATTAGCAGGCTGAGGCCCCTGGGGGAACATACTGAAGGAGCTTCCTCTGGGCACACAGGGCTCTAGGGGAGAGACTTCTGCTGATTCTTCTAATTCTTTACGGTGCTAGTTGGGTGGTATTGTTTTTAAGCTGGAGGGGAATAGAAAATGATGGGGGAGCCTGAGCAAGAGACCTCACCTCTACAAAAGATATTAATAGAAAAATCAGCCAGGCATGTTTGCACACGCCTGTAGTTTCAGCTACTTGGAAGGCTGAGGCAGGAGGATCCCTTGAGCCCAGAAGTTTGAGGTTGCTGTGAGCAACCATGACGCTACTGCACTCTAGCCTGGGCCACAGGGCAAGACCCTGTCTCAAAGAAAGAGAGATGATGGGGAAACTGAAAAACAAGAACTGGCCAAAGTTCCCAGTAGTCTGAATGTCTGGATCCGGAAGGCTCTGCAATTTCTTTACATTTGTAATGAAGGGAGGAAGGTAGAGCAAAGATTCGGACAGTGAGACGGGGTTACCTAGTCAAGGGCAGATATCTTTCCCTGGTCAATATCTGTAGGTTTAGTAAGACTGGCCATTCACTCAGCCAGACTGGAAATATAAATTAGTACAGTCTTTCTGGAGAACAATTCAACATTAAGAATAAAGAACTTTAAAAATATTTGTATACTTTGATCCTTTAAAAAAATGAAAACGGTCATATTTTGGTACAGCTGTACAATGTTAGCATAGAACCATTAAACATGTTTATGATGTGTCTAAGGAAGTGGGAAATGTTTACAAGATATTAAATAGAAAAAGCAAGACACTAAATGACTTGCACAGAATTATCAAGTATGTAAAGCGAAATATACTTAGCAGAATGTGAAGAAGTTCCCAATATGTAGTGTCCGTTTCTAGGTAGTGGAATTACGGGTGGTTCTGGAGGGCAGGGGAGTCTAATTATTTATGCTCTTCTGTATTGGCCCGTTTATACACTAAGCACACGTTACTTTCATTATAAGGTGGAGGACGAAGGTTGAAAACGATCTCAAATCTGCTCAGATTCCTGCCCAATTCTTGGAATCAGGACACTGTGCTCCTGGCCCCCTCTTAAAAGTTTTTACTCAGGGCCCTTCGTGCAGACGCGCGCCGGCTGCTGCGAGGAAGGTTCGAGAGGCCTCGGCGCAGCGGGGCTGTTGGAACCCGTCTGTCCTCCGCCTTGCCGGGACGGCCGCCCCCGCACAGCGCCGGGCGAGTTACTGGAAGGGCTGCGTTGGGTCCCCTCCCCCGGGCCCGCCGCTTGGACCCGAGCTGCGGCCGGCGGAAGCGCCCGGGCTCCGAGGGGGGAGGGCGGCCGGCCCCTCCCCGCCAGCTCAGCCCCGCCGGGAGGGCGGCGGCGGCAGGGACGTGCCCGGGCCCACGGAGGCCTCCCCGCGCCAGCCCCGGCGGAGGAGGGCGCCCCCCGCCGCCCAGGCCCGCTCCCTGCGGGCCGCCAGCCGTGCGGAACGGGCGGAGCAAGCGAGGAGGCCGCGATCGCTTAGCAGGGCGGGCTGCTCGGGCTTCCCGGCTGCTTGATCGGTCCCTTTGTCCCAGAGTCGTGCCCGGCCAGCGGATCGGAATCGCGTCGCCAAGCCGAGCGCGCGCCTTGGCGTCGGTGCGGACGGCCGGGGAGGCTGCCCAGCCTGGCCCCTGGCGCGCGCCCTGGCGCTGCCTGCCAGCGGACTCTCCAGGAGCCCGGCCCGGAGGCCGCCGTAGCACCAGGCTGCACACAGGGTTTCCTCGGGGCGCGTGGCTCATCTTCAGCCGGCTCCTGCCCTCACCGTCCTCCCTCTGTCTTTCTGCCTCAACTTCTTACCTCCGGTCCCGCTGCCTTTCCAAGGCTAAGTCTGATGCACCAAAGGCCCTGAAGCCATCCTTCGCTTCCATCTATAAATCCACCCCTCCCCACCATCCACTACACCCTGCCAATCAAAATTTCCCTCCACCTTGCCACCAGGATGAGACATCACCCTCTCACTGTCATCGAGAAATATTCCCAAAGGCAGAGTAATTGACATTTGCTCCATCACTCTGGACCAGGTGCGTAATTTACAGGGTCCAGTGCAAAATGAAAGTGCAGGGTCTCTTGCTCAAAAATGAAGAATTTCAGGATAGCGACAGCAGAACCCTAAACCAAGCCTGGAACCCTCTAAGCTCCTGGCCAGTACATTGTCTGTCCTGAAGCGCTCGCCCTACCCGGTTTGTTGAATGCATAGAGAAACATAATGAGTAATCTCTATCGTGGCTGGTTATTGGAAGCAGGTGTCTTCTCTCGGTCAGCCCTCTCTTTCCACAGCATTGGCGTGGTTGACTCTTTCCTTGTAAAACTCCCTTTTCCTTTGGCTTCCGTGACATTGCACCATTGGATTTCCTGCTCTCTCTGCTGCGTTCCTCTAACTCTTGTGCTGGCTTCTTTTTCTTCTTCTATATGGCATCTGGGTGCGTTCCCAAATGTTAGGTCCTCAGTCCCTGTTTTTCTTCCTAATTCCCTTGGAGACACTGTCCTCCCTGTTTCAGTCACCACCTTTGTGCATGTACCGCCCCAGCCTTTATCTCCAACCCAGATTTCCCTCCCAAGCCTTGGTCTTGGTTTTTCTAATTCTTCTTGGGCATCTGGTAACTCAGGTGTAAAAAGTCAGAAATTAAATGTATGCCTGTTCCCCTTCTTCCTCCTCTTTCCCTTCCTCCCTCCCTCCCTTCCTTCTCCAGCAAAAAATAAACCAAGCCCGGGACACTCACTTCTAAGTGTAGGACACTTTGCAGCAATACAGGTGGAACATTCATGAAGCCAAGCTTGCCAGCACCTTTCAAAGTGTCTCCTCGCAAAATACTGCAGTGATCAGAAAGGGGGTAGAAGTATAATAACTTCACTGTGGGGAAACACGGCAGACACCACCTTAAATCATGAGAGTCGACACCACAGGTAATGAGATGAATCGATGTTGTGCGCCACCTGATAAAACACAGAAGTGACAGTGTCACTTCTGTGATACTCCTATCTAAGATGCATGGCCTGGGTCTACTCGCGAGGACACACCAGACATGCCCAAATTGAGGGACAGCCTACAGCAAGGCGGCTCAGAGGAACGATGGCGGGTGCCATGTGTGACCCCATCGGATAGCTCTGCCACGAAGGACGTTATTGAGACCACGGGCGAGACTTATACGAGTCTATTCTTTCAGTATAACTTTCCTGTAAATTTGAAATTATTTCAGAATAAAAAGAAAAGATCAAATTTACCATTACAAGCCCCGCTCCGCACCAGCTTTTCCTCTCTGTTAAGAGCCGCGACATTCTCTCCGTCCCGCAAGCTGAAGCACTGTGGGAGCATCTTGGATTCCTTTCCCTTCCCCACCACCCTAACTCTCACTAAGTCCATCAATTCTTGTTTATAAAATGTCTCTCACATAGCTGCCTTTTTAACTAAACTTCCAACTTTAAAAAAAATTACCTGCCTCACATAGTCATTTTAAGGAGTGTCCGTAAAAATAATTGGTATAACATAAAGCACTGTGTAAACATAAGGTCTTATTGCTCCATCTCAAGTCAGGATTACTGCTGTTTACTGCTGAGATCTATCTCCTGTCTGATCTTCCTGTCTCTGGTTGCTCCCTTGACCAGCCCATCCTGTATACTGTTTCCAGAGTAATCTGCCTGAAAGCACTCGTTTATCCTTTCGGGACCTTGCTTCCCACGGTCAGGCCTTCATCTGTGTTCCCTGGGAAGACTGTGTTCTAAGAGTTGAACCAAAGTGGTCTGCCCCCATATCAGATAACCACGACCTTTCCTCAATTCATAGAGAAAAGTTAATGGATAGAACTTTCTCAGCTTGTATTTTTTTCCCATGTGTACTTGGTTTTCCATAGTAATAAGAATCCAAACTGTTATCTGCTGTCATTATTAGATGAAAAAATGAATTAACAAGCAACGAATAAATAATAAAAATTTGGCAACAGCAGATCATATTTACTTCCATAACTTGGTTTTCTCGTGGGTACTTGCTGATAATTGTGATTTTTATAATGCATGTCAATTAATTATATAGTCATTTTCTTTCTTTCGATCTTTCTTTTTTGAGACAGGGTCTTGCTCTGTCACCCAGGCTGGAGTGCAGTGGCACAATCATAGCTCACTGCAGCCTTGAATTCCTGGGCTCAAGTGATTCTCCTGCCTAAACCTCGTGAGTTGCTAGGATTACAGGCACACACCAGCACACCTGGCTAATTTTTAATAAAAATTTTTTGTAGAGATGGGATCTTGCTGTGTTGCCCAGGCTGGTCTCAAACTCCTGGCTTCAAGCAATCCTCCCAGCTCACCCTCCCAAAGGTCATTTTCTTTCTTAAAAAGTGTTTGTATTTTTTGATGATGGAGTGAAATATATCAAAATTCCATCATGAGCAAGTTAGAGAAAACACTACACTCCTCAGTAAATACCCTGGCCTCTTATTTAGAGTTTTCCCAACCTTCTCGCTACTACTCACCTTAATTTCAGAAAAAGTTGTTTACTGTCTGTTCATTTTTGCTTTTCAATTTTTTTGCTTTGCTGCCCGCAACCCTCCAGCTCCCCAAGTGTGGCCCCTCAATCGAATCCAAACTTCGTGGAACAAATCCCTTTATTAAAAGGATTCGTTCTGTAGAATTTGGATTCAGTCGAAAGTCAAAAGGCCACACTCAAGGATCCAGAAGGCCACATGTGGCCCCAGGGCTGCAGGTTCCCCACCCCTAACTGGAACTGTCTCTGGTCACACGTGTCTGTAGAAACCTCCCCAACCTTAAACAACCAAATCAACTCTCTACTTGGTGAAAACTTCAAAAACCGTGACAACTCTCTCCTTCTCCTAACTCAGAACATTTAATGTTTCTGCCAGTCATCGTTACTTAATCAAGTATTGCCTGCAGGTTCTCATTTGGTTGTGTTGAACTATATTTAACTCATTTTCTTATCACTTATCTATGCAATGACACCCCCTTTCTGAAATTACATTGAAAGCAAAGAATTTGTGTTTTGTAGCAAGAGAAAATAAGATTGAAAAGCTATTGGAGAACTTTGCCAGGGTAGGGGTTCAGACTCTGTTTTGTAGGATAGTATTGCTTACAAACTTTAATGTGCCTACAATCACCGAAGATCTTATTAAAAATGCAGATTCCAGGCCGGGCGTTGTGGCTCATGCCTGTAATCCTAGCGCTCTGGGAGGCCAAGGTGGGAGGTTTGCTTAAGGTCAGGAGTTCAAGACCAGCCTGAGATCAAGCGTGAGACCGCCCCCCCACCCCCGCAATCTCTACTAAAAAAAAAAAATTAGCCAAGCACGGTGGCACTAACCTGTAGTCCCAGCTACTCAGGAGGCTGAGGCAGGAGGATGACTAGAGCCTAGGAGTTTGCGGTTGCGGTGAGCTGTGATGACGCCGCTGCACTCTAGCCCGGGGGACAGAGTGAGACTTGTCTTAAAAAAAAATAAAATTTCAGATTCTGGATATGAGGGCCATCTGGCTGCGACATCTGTCACCCTGTTGATTCAGCTTATGTGGCTGGCTAGGCGGGTGTCCCCTTTCTCACCAGTCCATGTGTGTCCCTCCTGAAGCTGTGTGCTCTGTTGAAGAGGACGACCTTCCCCGATAGAGGAGGACCGTTCTTCGGTCAAGGGTATATGAGTGGCTGTGCTCCCTGCCAGACCCTCCAAACAAGCTCTCAGAAATGCAGATTCTGATTCATTAGGCTTGGGGTTACAACCGAGATTCCACATTTCTAATATGTGCCCACTCCATGCCAATGCTCTTGGTCCAGGAATCACTCAATAGCAAGGCTATTAAAGATATAATATATTATATTCTGTATATTTATATATATTATATATATGTTATATATATAATATATATCTTTAAGTAGGGCAGTGACTTAGAAAATCAACAAAATGATCAAAGACTAAAACTTCAATATTTTATAAAAATCTGCAAGTCACTCATATAATATTATGAAAAATCTGTCAGATTTTATTTACTCTGTTTAGCAACACGCAGCAATCGTACGTAGAGTATTACCGCCAGGCTTCCAGAGTCTGGGCTAGACCCTTCATGGATCCTTGGGAATCATCTTGGACTCCACTTTCTTCCTCAATGCAGCCACCAACTCACACCCCATTGCTTTTGTCACCAAGGCCCATCATTTTAATCCGCCCGTTTCTTTCTTTCTTTTTTTTAGAGACAGGGTCTTGCTTTGTGGCCCAGGCTGCAGTGCAGGGGTGTGATCATAGCTCACTGCAGCCTCAAACTCCTGGGCTCAAGCCGTTCTCCTGCCTCAGCCTCCTGATTAGCTGAGACTACAGGCGCAAGCCACCACACCTGGCTTATTTTTTTAGAGATGGGGGGGAGGTGAGGGGAGCATCTCACTATGTTGCCCAGGCTGGGTTTGAACTCCTGGCTTCAAGCGATCCTCCTGTCTTGGCCTCACAAAAGTGCTGGGATTACAGGTGTGAGCCACGACAGTCAGCCCCATCCATTTCTTTTAATCATTAGGGCCACTGTCCTTAATCTAGTCCCTGAGTTTTTGCTGCAGTGTCTTAAGTGAGACACCAATCTATAGTTTTTACTCGTATCTATCCTGTATACCACTAATCTTCCGAAAATGCTGCTTTTATCGTATCACTTCTCCACCACACCTGGCTACTTCTTAAAATTTTTTCGTAGAGAGTGGGTCTTGCTATGTTGCTCAGGCTGTTTCTTCCATTTTTAAATGTACATATAGCAGCGTTAAGTGCATTCACATTGTTGTGCAACCATCACCCCCATCCATCTCCAGAACTTTCTCATCTTCCCAAACCGAAACTTTGTCCCCGTTAAACACTAACTCCTCATCCTCCTTCTCCCCCCAGCCCCTGGCAACCCGCATTCTACTTTCTCTGTGAATTTGACTACTCTGGGGACCTCATATAAGTGGAATTGTACTGTATTTGTCCTGCTGTGACTGGCTTCTTTCACTTAGCATGATGTCCTCAAGGTTGATCCAAGATTGTGGCATGAGTCAGAATTTCCTTCGTTTTTACGGCTGGACAATATTCCACTGTGTGTGTAAAACATGTTTATTCACTCATCTGTCAGTGGACTCTTGGGTGGCTTCCATCTCTTGGCTATTGTGAATAGTGCTGCTATGAACGTGGGTATGCAAACACCTATTTGAGTTCCTGCTTTCGGTTCTTTGGAGTATAGACCCAGAAGTGGAATCTCTGGATCATATGGCAATTCTGTGTTTAATTTTTTGAGAAACCATCACACCGTCCCACAGCAGCTGCACGATTTTACATCCCACCAGCAATGCACGAGGGTTCTAATTTTTCCACATCCTTGACAGCTTGTTTTCTGTATGGCTTGTTCGTCATTATAATCACCATCCTAATGGGTGTAAAGTGGTTGGTTACTTTTTAGCATATGTTTCTTCATTAGGACTGTTTTTCAAAAACCGAGTCCCAAGTGGCATAAATGAGTAGTTCCCTAAGGGTGTTGGTATATGTGTTCAAAACTCCCCAAAGCTCCTCCCCGATAGTGGGGAGAACAAAACTTCAGACATGTTTGAATTTTTAAGGCAGACCCGATGGGCAGGAGAGGAGCAGCCTCCTGAACTCCGATAAGAGGGGAAGGCGCGCCCTCTAGTGTCCTTTCTCTGCTAGTGTCAGTGGCTAAAGAAGCCAGCTAAGATGCCCATTTTGGGTCCTCTGAAGATACTCCAATGACAGTGTTACTGTCAAACGCCAATCATGTGCCTACTGCACATGAAGAAGAAAATGTGGAAATCTGGAGCGAGTGAAACTGGGATCCTTTGAAGAATTCCCAGTGTAGAAGTACATGCAGAAATAACTAGTGGAAGACAGACTGAGCAAAATGGTCAGAGCACAGGGTGCATACAGAAGGATCGAGGCTTCGAAGGAGACGTAGTCGAGATTTACATCAACGCGTACACCTGGCTGGTTAAGAAATAGCTCGAGATGGCACGGGTTTTTTATGTTTTTCTTTTTCTTTTGTTTTATGTTGTTCTTTTTAAAAATATGGCTCTAGCTCCAGCTTATCTGGCCCGTGGAGGGCCACCCTCCACATAGGGACCGTGCAGTCTGGTTGTCACGTTCCCGAACCCCTTAGAGGGAGGCCGTGGGAACCCATCTGCTTTCCTCTATCCTCTGGAGTGCCCTTCCCATCGCTGTCTATCTCTTTATTTCATCTCCTGACACGCCCCTCTTCCCTAAACCAGCTGTTGTCACTGCCTCCATAGCGTCCCTTGTCCCAGATGCCTGCAAAGATAATTATGTAGGTCCTCTGATTTTAGGATTTTGCACAAATAATCAGCATAGGGACACGTTACAAAGGATTAAGAAACCGCCTTGCAATCCTGGTCCCCTGGAAGCAGCTGTTAGCTGGCCTCTTAGAACCCTGAGGGGGGTGACACTCCTATCCCTTGGGCTGCGTCCTTCTCTACTGAAACCTCTGTTCCTGGGAAGACCCTCTTTCAGCACAAACGCTCAATGAAGCTGGAATCGAGGCATGGCAGCAGATGTGAAGAAACATCCAATCGGGTCAAAACCAGTGTTCACTGGGGAAGCCGCAAGGCGGAAACGGCAGTTCTTTGGAATCAAACACATCTGGGCTGAAATTCCAGTCCTGCTTTGTAGCTGTGGCCACTTTTGGCATGTTACTTTATCCTGAATTCTGCACCTATAAAATGAGGATAACAATGCTGATTAAACAAGATCAACTATAAAAACAGTTTAGGGGCCAGGCACAGTGGCTCATGCCTGTAATCCCAGCACTTTGGGAGGCTGAAGTGGGAGGATTGCTTGAGGCCAGGAGTTCAAGACCAGTCTAGGCAACATGGTGAGACCCCTGTCTCTAAAAATTTTTTTTAGAAAAATTAGGCATGTTGCCGTGCACCTGTAATTCCAGCTACTCAGGAGGCTGAGGCAGGAGGATCACGTAAGCCCAGGAGTTGGAGGCTGCAGTGAGCTATGGCAGCACCACTGCACTCCTGCCTGGGCGACAGAGTGAGACTCTGTCTCCAAGAAAAAAAAATTAGGGGAGTATCTAGTTTAATAAATATCCATCGCCTTTCCCTCATCTCCCAAACCTCCTTCTTGTCCTGAAGTTCCTGTAAGTCTCACAGCTCTGCCCGAGCCCCTGGGCCAGCTGCACAACAACTGGGCTTACTTGTATGTCGACAGGAGCTCCAGGAAGCAGAAGAATAGCCGCTTTGTTGGCTGGTGCGGGCTGGTGTGGGGAAGGTATTTCCAAACCGTCCTAATTACTTCCAAGACTCTTTCCAGTTGCCCAAGCCAGAAAACTGGGAGCCATTCTGGATTGCTGCTCTCTCACCGCCTACCTCTAAATTTCTCACTTCTGCTGTCGCTCCTGAGGATATTCTACACTCCTCTAGTTCTCTCCGCCCCACGGCACCGCTTTAGTCAGGTCACCCCCGTCTCTTCCCTGGAAAACTGCGGTGCCTCCCTAAGTGGTCCACAGTGTCGTCCCTCTTCTTAATTCTCTAAAGGCAAGTGCTAGCAAGTCACTCTCCTGTTCACAGTCCTGTGATTGCTCAACACCTTTGAGATAAAGTCTGAGCTCCTTAGCACGGCGTGGCTTCCCACTGGGCTGCTGGCGGCCTCTCCAGCTTTCCCTCTCCAGCCCTGCCGCCCCAGCCCTGCTCCCCTGAGCTGTGGCCCTGTTGGACGGTTGACAGTCCCAAGGATCACTCACAGTGACCGAAGGCTTTCCTGGATGTGGATCTTGTGGTGCGAAAGTCAGGACGCTCCTGGGTAAGCCGGGAGGTTCCTCACCCTGCTTTTGCCTTAGGTCTCAGTGTATCTTGTTCCTCTCATTCATTCCTCCCTCCGGACCACTTCCTCTTGCGCGTCCCCTCCTGTTTACTACTAAATAGGACTCGACCCGGGCTTCTGCTTGGACAGCACTTCTGCAACGCCCCACAGAGTGGCCGATTTGGCCCTTCTGTGAGCGCTCACAGCTTGCACTATTTTTTTTTGGAGACTTCCCGATTTCCCTCCCCTCCACTCCCATGCAGCTCACCCACCCTGAGCTGCAAATAAGTTCTTCTGTCTCCCAAGTGCTCTCACAGACATTATTCCATTTCAACCTCAAGAGAAATCATACAAGGTAGATAGGAAGATATTACGAAGCTCCATTTTACAAATAAATGAAACTAAGGAACAGGCAGTTTAGTGACAGCCCAAGTTCACACGGCTAAAATGTGTCACAGCTGGGCCTGGGGACGGGATTCTTAGGCCAGGGGAGTACTGGGTTAGTCCCGTGTGTTACACTCCACTCATCTGCACACGCACACAATCTCCCCAAAAAGGCAATGTCCCAGGTTGGCATCCCAACCAAAACTCACAGCAGGGAAGGGTTTCTCCTCCACATCTGGCTGTGAGCAGGAAAGGGAAGAGAATGGGGAGAGGAAGAGAAAGAAATAATCCAAGCTGAGCTTGCAGGGAGAGAGCGTGCGTACTCGTTAAAGTCTGCCCTTATCTTGGTTCCAACTGTGCGGGCAGAGACACAGAGGATTCGGCAGAACACAGATACCGTGGCCTCCCCTGAGCACAGTGCCCGCCTGTCACTCCAGCCTCAGCCGGCAAGTCGTGGGGGTCCTAGCATCACTTGTTACATCTCTCTGATGCTATAGTGGGTATATTTGCTACCCACAGGGCTTCTGCAAATCTGGGAAAACCCTACTGTAGACTTTCATTGGCTCGGAAGTGGCATCAGCCAGTCACGTCTCTCTCGTCCTCCTCTCCAGCTGACGAGGTCCCTCATTATTCCGCAAGGATGCCCACTCCTGCGGAGGTGCTCTTTGTGGTCCTCCCTTAGATCTAACCTGTCCTTCAAGGCCCCCCTTCCCCAAGAAGCTTGCATGTCTCAGTCCTGAGGAATTTCTCCAGTTGGATTCCTGAAGCCATCATGGCTGGGCCCTCTGACTCATCGGTGAACGAGCACCTGGGCATTAGCATTCATTCCGGGGTGTGATTCTTTGTCTTCCGATGAGACTGCAAGCTCCCTGCGAGCAAAGCTGGAATCTTGTACTTCCTGGAATCCACAGGGTCCTGCCTATGGTAGGTCCAGACACGTTTGTTGATTTTTCCAGGAAAGAGTGTGCAAAACGGGGGTTAAAGTGGCAAGTTGTAAGCATCGAAGAGGAAAAGGGAGAAGAGACAGGAGTAAGTAATCATCCCTCCTTTGGAGTTTTCAGTGCTGTTTTAAGATCCCCAGCAAGTAAGCATTTTCAGTGTTGTTTCAAGATCAGCATAAGATAAGAGAATAAGTAGGAATGTGTCTTTGTGCTCTTTTAGTAACAATGAAGAGAAAATAATACCTGTTGAAGGAAGAAAAAGTCTAGCTCTCTGACATACAAGAATGGGCTCGTCACATCTCACCTGTAACAGTTTCAAATTTAATCCTGTTACTGTGCAACGTTTATCTGTCACTGCATTTGAGGAACCCCTTTCTCCCGAGTCCCCGGGCGGTTCACAGGCCCGGGCAGGCTCCTCACAAACCTCCTTTTTCACTGCGGCAGGTCGCAGGGCCTCCCCTGCCCTCCGCCCCGCCCCTCTCGGTGGGTGTCACCACCCATCCAGACCATCGGTTTCTCTTCCTCGGCGATCGGCTCTGCGAAGGTGGTCGGTGTCTTACGGCCACCCATCCTTGTTGTCCCGGAAAACAAGCTCATGGATCCTCTTCATTTTAAAACTTTAGTGTCCCTTCTTACCAGAGAAAAGACAAGATTTAAGGGGAGAACATGGGGGTGTTATATAAAAGGGTAAAAATCTTACAGTCCTGAGTCTTGGTCCATAGCATCTGACTACTTGGTTGAAATGATAAGTAGAAATTTCTTTTATACCAGTGTTGGGGGTCACCAAACCTTCTCCCGCCTACTGATCTTTGCTACCTTGCTGTGAATCCATCCCCACCTCCTTCCCCCGGAAAGGTCCATCTTCTCAGCATGTAGACTTAACGACAGGAGCATCTCAGAATAACCGAACCCTAACGTCGAGCAGTTTATTTAACTTCTGAGCAGCTCGAGACTGAGCAAGGCATATTTCATTACACTTCCACACTACGTGGGATTCTTCCCCTAAAGGGCATTTTCCTATGGCTCCTCAGTGATCTTTTCCCCCTCTTTTAAAATAATTGTGTATATTTTTGAATAGGTTACCTTTCTGTAATGCATCGTTCAATATTCGAAAGGTACAAAAGGTTCAGTGAAAACCCCCCCTGCCTCCCCCCCTAACCTCCCCATTCCCTTCCTTAAGAGCAACCGAGATTACCAGGTTTTCGTGTCTCCTTCCAGAGATGTTGTATATGTGTGCGAGCAAACGTACCCATAAAATACAAATATGTTGTCCCCCCTCCTTTCCTACACAATTGGTAGCATACTAGAAACACCGTCGTTTTTGCTCAGTTCATATGTGAGAGTATGTGTACGTGTGTGTGTGTGTGTGTGATTGCCACAAAGCAGTACACGAAGAGCTTCCTCAGTCTTCCAACGGTTGTATGATGGCACATTCACAGATGAACCATATCGATAGGTATTTTGGCTGTTTTCAATATCTTACTCTTACAAGCAATGGTGATATAAACGATCTTTGCAAATGTGCATGTCTCTCCGCTGTAGCCGTCTGTTTCCTGGGGAGCCAATGATGCCTACAGCCGTGCAATCTACCAGTATTCCCACGCTGCGCGGGAGCATCATGGCAGAGTACTCTAGTCCTCAGCCTGCTCCCATGAAGCGGAAGGAAGGAACCAGGTAATTGAAATATATTTTTCTCATCAGTTGAACTTACTGTTCTTTTCTTTTTTTCTTTAAGACAGGGTCTTGCTGTGTCACTGTCGCCCAGGCTGGAGTGCAGTGGCATGATCATAGCTCACTGCAGCCTCCAACTCCTGGGCTCCAGTGATCTTCCCGCCTTGGCCTCCCGAAGTGCTGAGATTACAAGTGTGTGCTACCAAGCCAGGCCCTACCTCTTCCCTTTTTAAAAATCTGTCCTTCAGTGTTTTATTATGACTCCCAGTTGAAGGGTGATGTAGGTAATATTATATATAAATATGGATTATTGTGTTTGGAAATCATAAAATCAGAAGATTTTTGTTCTAGTCATGTAAACACAGTTTAAAACAGACCCCTGTAAATCGCCTAAGCACAGGTTGCGGGCTGAGCAATGAGTCCATGGGTGGAGGGAAAGGCTCAGAGTATAGTGAAGCCGGTGGAGGAGGCCTCACCCAGAGGGACGTCCTTCTAGGAGGAGGGCCCAAGAGGGGTGACTGCTAGTCGCAGCTTCATCCAGTTGAATGGACCCTTCATCCCCAGGATGGAGCTGCTTCATGGATGTTTCCATCTAGGAATTCGGTGAGGGGGACTCCTGCTGTCTCCCATCTGCCTAGGGGCCCAGAAAGCTGCTCAGACCTGTCTGGGCACCTTCCAGGGCGCCCGGCTTTGGTCAACACCTATGAAGGGGCTGTTCCCTTATTCTCCCAGCTTGTTCTGCTTCTGCCAGAAATAGAGGCAAAGTGTTAGGAAGAAATAATCAACGCAGCTTTAAAGAAGCCACAGGCCTGTCTTTGTACTTGGCTTATCTTTTAAGTAACCTTGAGGTAGTACTTTCAGCTGCAGAGGAAGACTCAAGCAACTGTAGCCAGGGTTTTGAAATTTAAATCCAAGACTGTGTGACTACATCACACAGCCATCCAAGTAGGTGAAACAAGATAGGGATGTGTTGCAAAACGTTCATAGACCGTAAGGTCTGGGTGATTGTTGGTAATGATTGTGGACTCACATTTCAAAATATCCAGGTCTCAGAAAATTGGTTTCCAGTACAGTTGCGGTGAAATACTGTATCACTAAATGTTACACACACACACACACACACGCACACACACACACTCTATATACATACATATATATTTTAAACTGCAGTAGTAAGAATGATTAAAACATATCATAACTAATATATATACACTAATATCATATAATTCACGTAGTTCTTCTCTTCTGGTAGATCCTGAATAGAAGCTAATTTGTGTCAAATATTTTGTCTTTAACTCTCAATAAAAACAAGTAGCCATTTGACACCTGTCTAAATGTTCAGTGGAAGAGAAGCAGGTAGAATCATTGCAGTTGGACGTACCAGGGTGATTTATTACGTACGGCCCGATAAAACTAGAGGAGACAAGACGGAACAAGTAACCTAAGTAAGCTCTCTTAGAAATGCCAAGACTCTAAGTCGTGGTCCCTCCTGCAAGTTAGTTTTGCCCCCAGGATTCTTAGCAAGCAGGCCTTTTCTTCTCTGAGGTGTCAAAAAATAACAGCCACCAAGATTGTGGTTCTTAAGCAGTGGCGTGCACAGAGCGCAGAATTCATGGCGCCGAGTTCAACACACGTGTCTCTGCAATCCGGGGGCGCGGAGTAAAACACAGCCCCGGTGGGAGTACACGCGTGGAAGTACGCACAGGCACCGGGCTACCCAGAGGTCGTGCAGGCGGAGAAAACATACGGCTTACGTTTCATGCAGTCACTGATGCAACCAGGGCTTTCTCAGTGGAAACTGTAAGAAAAAGAAAAGACAAAGGAGAAAGAAAAAGAAAACCAGGGAGGTCAAGGTAAAAGTGAGAAGGAGAACCTTGTTCCACAGGTGGGAGCCTCCTGCCAATGCGATCTGGCTGCCCGGCGAGTCCCTCCTGCCTCTGCTCACTGTCAGCTTCTGTCATCCTCCCTGTGGTCCCAGGCGGTGATCTACTATGATCTTCACCGCTGCTGCTGCTGCTGTTGCCACCGCTAGCCACCACTTACCGAATGCTTACTTTGAACTAGGTTCTGTGCTGAATGCTCCACTGACTCCATTCTACAGACGGCGAAATAGCGCCTCAGAGAGGTTAAACGACGTGGCCAAAATCACCAAGCCACTGAACCTCAGCTGTTTGAGTCCCAGTCTGTATCCTTAAACAGCAAAATAAAAAATAAGATTATATGGAACGGGGGGCGAACAAAAACATGTTTTAAGTACATAATATACATACCTCCTATTTAGTCCTGACAACAATCCTGCCAGGTAGGTATCATTATTCCCATTTTACAGATGAAAAAACTGAGGCTTAGGGAGGTTAAGTAACTTATTCAAAGTCACACTGTTTAGTAAAAGAACCTACATCTGTCTGACTGCAAAGCTCACATTATTTCTTATTCTTTCCAAATGGAATTCCCAGGAATTTCATTGGTTGAATGAAATAATTAAAAATCTCTTCTAGCCAGATGCAGTGGCTCACATCTGTAATCCCAGCGCTTCGGGAGGCGAAGGTGGGAGGATTGCTTGAGCCCGGGAGTTTGAGACCAGCTTGGGCAACACGGCAAGTCCCTTTCTCTACAAAAAATAGAAAAATTAGCCTGGTGTGGTGGCCCAAACCTGTAGTCCCAACTACTCAGAAGGCTGAGGCAGGAGGATCGCTTGGGCAGGAGTTTGAGGTTGCAGTGAGCTGTGATGACGCCACTGCATTCTAGCTCAAGTGACAGCAAGCAAGACCCAGTCTCAAAAAAAAAATCTCTTCCTATGGATGTTTTTAGTTTTGTGCATTCAAACCAAGCAGATATTATTATAAAACAAACACCTGGGGAGTCCATCCGCATTTGCTGATAAGGCTAGTAGAGATCACCTGCATGTAAACCACGGCATTAACTCTGTTTTGTAAAGTCTTCTGATTTAGTTAATTATGTTTTCCACAGTTCAAAGAAAAAGATGGGAGAGGAGACAGAAACTAGTTTTTATTGGCTTAAAATTAGGATTCCCAAATGTAATGAACTTATTTTTTTGGTATTCTGTGTAAAGTCACCTTAATCACAGCTGTGTTTTTCAGGTGTCAGGAGAGAGAGGGATGTGAACGCCTAGAAACCTGTGGGGGGCTCCACAGGCCCAGAATTTAATCTGATATAAACTTTAAAAATGTTGTAATTCAAACTCTTATTTTACTTTTTATTTGAGACAAGGTCTTGCTCTGTCACCCAGGCTGGAGTGCAGTCGCTTGATCATAGCTCACTGCAGCCTCCAACTCCTAAGCTCATATGATCCTCCTGTCTCAGCCTACTGAGTAGCTGGGACTACTGGCACGTGCCACCACACCTGGCTAATCTTTAATTTTTTTTGTAGACATAGGGTCTTGCTATGTTGCCCAAGCTGGTCTCAAACTCCTGGCCTCAAGTGATCCTTCCAATTCAGACTCTTAAAGTGCTGAGATTACAGGCATGAGCCACTGCACCTGGCTCAAATTCTTATTTTATAAATGGGAAAAACGAAAACTCCAGGCAGTTGAATGACTACTGGTTAACAGTAGAGTTGAAACTAGAAGCAAGGTTTCCTGATTCTTAAAACCATTGTTCTTTCCACAACATGATCCTGGAATCACTTGAGAGTATATTCCCTTTTTTCCTCTTTTGACGCAGGGAGGAAAAAAAAAAAGAAAGCTTGAAGAAGCATTTTAAAAAATCAGGTTATCCCTGTAAAGTTATCTGAAGGTAATTTCAGAGGCTGGAATTAGCAGAGCACAGGAAAAGATAAGGTCTAATCTAAGGCAATTAGAGTAAGCAGGAGATTAAAGACTTTTGTTACTTGGATTCAGGTGAACGCTCTGAAACAGCGAGCTTTTAGAGAAGGACCTAGAAAGTGAGGCCTTCTAACTCCCATGTAAAAGTTCAGGGTGAAACAAAGGGTATTTGTTTTTATAGTTGGTAGGAAAAAAAAAAAAGGTAAAACAATCAAGATGTCAGCTGGGGTCCTGTTAGTCCAGTTCCAGGGTTTAGGAAATCCAGAGCCCAGCACCTTGTTTTTTGTGAGTTGTCCCAGGGAGCTTTCGTTTTCTTGGCCTCCTAGACCTCTGAGATCTCACTTCCATGTGTAAACGGCGTTGAATTTACCATAGAGATGGAAGGAGGTTGTATATCCCAGTAATAGCAAATGAATTCAATTGAAACAGGTGGTATCATTAATACTGTCCCGGCCCCTCTGCCCTGCCTAATCTCAGCTGCTCTCCTCCCTCCTCCCCTCCCCTCCCCTCCCCTCCCCTTCCCAGGGCAGAAACTACAAACTCTTCCTCCAATCTCCAGCCCAGCAGGTTTTCCCCCCTCCGAAGTCGTGGAGCGGGAACATCCTTGCCCTCAAGGGCTCAGCCCTCCCCACCAGCTTATCACATCTTTCCCTTGAGGAGACAGCTCCGTCCTTCCCGGGCAGCATTTGGGGTCAGCTGTTAGGGTTTTAAAAAGAAGTCTTTATACAAGATTAAAAATCTTTGAAGTTGAATGAAGATGGTATCTGACTGTGCTGTGGTGTTTATGTTTTTTAGTTGCTTTGTTCTGTATGGAATTTTATTATAACGATTAGTAACAGGAGTTTCTTGAAATTTGTATAATTTTCATTTTAGTCTTTGAAATTTGTAAAGCATTAGCGATCAGATCTAAGCTTTCTTCCCATCTAACATCAATCATTCACATCAAAAAGTGGTTAGATTAAGTGGTTGTAACTAAGGCAGCACTTGCGGGTCCCTTTTATTTTTATTATTTATTTACTTATTAGCTCTGAAAATTATCACATATTGGGGTCTCCTTTAGAACTGAAAGCAGAAGAGGAAATCGGGTGCCCTTCCAAGGGGGCGAGATTTGAAAACTCAACCCTATTAAATAAAAGAAAACATCACATGCTCACAGCAATACGTGTAGATTTGAAACCGTTTCCCTGAGAACATCTCTCTTGTCCGAGAGAACGCTCATATTGATAAGCAAAAAGGAAAGTGTCCCGGGGTTCTGATGGCCACATTCCTGGAGAGAGGACCTCAGGAATATTCTCTGTGCCTTTTCACACTCCTGTGATCTTTTCTCTTCCAGCCGTTCCCATTTAACAAAGCTCTGACTTCACGTGTCACACGCCCCCTTTTCCGATGACAGGAGCAAGAGGTCTCCAGGTGTTCAGGTCTCAGGTAACCTCCTAGGTTCAAGGGTATGTCACTGTCATCCTTGCCTTTAGAAGATGCTCCCTAAGTTTCTCTGCTTACCTGTTCCTCTAGTCCCTCCTGCAATCTTCCTCCATAAACCTGTCTACATAGGGTGGGAACTTTCTATCAAATGAATACCTGACTTTCTGCATTGGAATCACACCTGGGCTGTGTCTGTCATAACAAAATGATCTCCGTGGCTGCAGTTGCCAGAGTTTTACTCTCTACTCTCCATCAATGCCCTAACTGGATTTCCTCTTCTTTCAGGTCTCACATGCAGCATTTCTTCATTTTCACAATCATCTTGAGTCACTTAGGAGGTTGGTGAGGGTAAACTGTCACCCTGTGGAGAGGGGACCTTAGCCACACACAGCCTTGTAGCCAAACAGCCAGACTTGTCATAGCCAAGCACATCACAGGAATGAGTCAAAGACCACCGCACACTTTTGGGAGGGGGATTTAATTATGCCTTATGCTTTTTATCAAAACTGCTAAACATAAATAGTGATTACATTTAGTATATTTACCAAAATAACACAAGTTCATTTACTGACAGCTAATTGTTCTCTGTCATTGCTTAATCTACCCTGGTTTCCCTTTCAGCCTCAATTAGCACAACTGTTTAACTTTTTAATTTATAATGAATATTTCAACTTAAGCAAATCCCGCTAGTGTTGGACAGATGGTTAACGTCCAAATCCCTTGGGTATGGCTTCTGGTTAGCCACTGTTTTTTGCCCTGTGTTGTAGGCAGGAGAAATGTCTGCGCTGATCATTTGTAAGCATGCATCACCATCAACTTTTATAGTTCTTCAAATTCCCTTTTCTCCCTTGGACTTCTCTTCCATTCCTCGCCCGGCAGGGGCCGGAAACCAGGCAGCAGTGTGCCATAATGGCCCATGTGCTAAGCCTCATAAAGTTATTTTTCTCAATTAATGGTTTCACTGACAATTTTACTGCTTTGCTCTAAGCTCCCCGATTCCCTTGGGCGTCTGTACACAGGTCTACGACAAGCCTCGTCCAGCCCAACAAAATCGGCCCCTCTGAATACAGACGGCCCTATTTAACGAAGCTCATCTCTCTCTCTTTTCTGGGGAGAACATAACACTTGAAAATACATTTAAACAGAAAGTAATAGATCTTTCAAGCAGAGCTATAAAAGTGATTTATTCATGAGTACATACTTACTTTCTCCCAATTGACATTCATTTTATATTAATTTTCCTTGAGAGTGTTTTCTCTGCTCCTTTCTAAATCTTTACTCCTATATACGAATTTTTTATGCCACCCTTATTTCTTTCTACTTTGCACCAAAGACTCTCCTAATGTGCTGAAAGAGATCCATGGGGCTTCAGAACCACTTTTTGGGAAACTCTGCCGTGAAGTGATAATGTTCCCTAGTCACAGTTACTGACTTTATTAGGTAGTCCATTCGCTGTTTTTTAATTAGGGAAAGGAAAGTTCTTAATTCATTTTTCTGATGTTAGTTTAAATGCACTTTTATGATCGTGCTCCGTTGGCAGCAGGAGAGCTATGGAAAGCATACCTTTCTCTTAGCTTCCTGGAACCTTCCCTTACAGAGAAGCAATTTCTCATAGCCCCTGCCCCTGCCGCAAAGACAGAAGGAAGAACCAATAATAATGCTACTCCCTTTATATCGTACAGTTTTCAAAGCAGTTTCATACACATCAGCTCATCCACTCTTTTTGTACATGGATGAGAAAACAGAGGCTCAGAGAGATTAAATGAAGAGCATCTTCAAGGTCACACGTCTCATCTGTCAGTCAATGTCAGAGACCAGGATTTAAACCACCACTTGATGATTCTGATTAAAAAAAAAAATTCAGTCTCGCAAATAGGACTGGAGATCTAGCGGTTTTCATTAACGCGATGGGGGTGTGTCTTTTATCAGCAATACTCACCAGTGACTGTACTTTTCTTAGCCTAGATCTGTCCTGCAATTTATTTTTCTTATCATGTGGCTGTCGGCTGAAGTCTGGGGTCATTTCATTTCTTTTCTTTCTTCTGTAAATTGGAAAGCAATGGGAAGATTACACATTGTCATTTTAAAACTTTGATGGTCTGCATAGCTATTCGTCCGTTTGATTTTGTTGTTCTGTGGTTTAAAAGATTGTCTCCACTCAACTGGAAATAAGCCAAGTGTCTATCAATAGACAATCAGCTGAATAAATTCTGGCACAGCCACACGATAGAGCGCTAGGAACTGGAAAAAGGAGGGCAGGGTATTTTTATGTACATCTGTGGCGGGATCTCCAGGACATCCTGTGGCATGAGAAAAGAAAGGTGATAAAATGGCATGTATTGTGCGCTACCATTCATTTCAGAAGGGAGGCATTAAAATATCTTTCTAAATACATTTTATACATTTGCTTGTAATTTTTATTAATAAAATGGAAGGATTAAACCATAAAGTGAAAAATGGTTACCTGTAAGTAGGATTCCCATGTGAACTGATCGGGAACAGGGAATATGGAAGAACAGGGATCAGAAGCTAGACTTCCCTCCAAATATACCTTATTTTGTATATGTAATTTTGGAACTATTTAAATTTTTCTCAAACTTATAAAATAAAGTGAAGGGAAAAATACTTAAAATCTAAAATCTGAAAAGGAAAATGAAACAAATGATCTTGTCTATCAAGTTGGTGGCATTACTGCACACAAAGGAGTTATTTCATGTGACTTTAACACAGTAATTTTTCTGAATATCCTTAGTAGAATATACCCTAAGGACAAAAACACAGCAAGGAAATTTTATACTGTTTTTAATAACCCTATTCCTTGCATTAATATAATATTAGTATTTGTTTCCTGAAACTATCGTATATATTAGGATAAAACAAGGATCAGCCAACCACAGCTCAGAGGCCAAATCCAGCCAGCTGCCTGTTTTTATAAATAAAGTTTTATTAGAACATAGTCAAACTTATTTCTTACATACAGTCTATGGCTATTTTCAGGCTGCAGCAGCAGAGTTGAGCAGTTGTGACAGAGACCATATGTCCTGCAAAGACTAAAATATTTCCTGGCTGGCCCTTTATAGAAGAAGTTTGCAGAACTTTTTTTTTTTTTTTTTTTACAGAAATAATGGATCTAGGCAATGAGCATCCATGGCTACCCAAAAAGAGAGACACGCAGAAATTACGTGCCTTGTGACGGAAGCACACACACCAGTCCATCATGCACTCGAGTCTCTAGGTCTGTCAGTGTGGCCAAGTACAGGGGACAGGGGAACATGGTAAGCTGCAAGTTGACAGTGCAGTCAACAAAATCCAGAACGTGAGAAGCTCTCCAGGATAAGCGTACAGTTAGATGAGTTCTGCTAGTTGCATGCACCCATGACGCCACCACCCCAATCAAGAGAGAGAACGTTTGACCTCCTTTGCAGTCCATCCCGCCCCCATCCCTAGCCCAGGTGTCTTCTGATCTGCTTTTTGTCACGGTAGACTGGTTTGCATTTTATGTGAAGGGAATCAAACTTGTACTTTTTTGTGTCTGGCTTTTTTTACTTAGCATAACCACTTTGAGACTCACCTTTGCTGTTGCTTATATCACTAGTTTATCCTTTTTCATTGATGAATATATTCCATTATATATCCATTTTTGTTTATCTGTTGAACATTTGGGTTGTTTCCAGTATTTGGCTATAGTCCATAGAGCTGCCTAAACACTTGTGAGCAAGTCTTTGAAAGTTCCTTTATATTCCTAATTGCTGAGGGTTTGTTTTATCATCAATGTTGAATTTTCTCAAATGCCTCTTCTGCATCTTTTGAAATAATCACAATTTTTCTCCTTTATTCTGCTAACATGGTGAATTATCTTAATTGATTTTCAAAAGTTAAGCCAACCTTACTTTCTGAAATAAACCACACTTGCTCATGAAGGATTATTATCCTCTTTATTTCTATTTATGCTAATATTTTATTGAAGACTTTTGCATTTATTTTCATGAGGGGTATTGGTCTGCAGATTCTTTTCTTGTAATGTCTTTGTCTGGTTTTGGTATCAGAATGTGTTGGCCTCACAAAAGGAGTTGTGTAGTGGTCTTACGCCTCTATTTTCTGGAAAGGCTGTTGTAGAATTGGTATCATTTCTTTACCAGCGAAGCTACTTAGGCATGGAGTTTTCTTTGTAGGATGGTTTTTAACTATGAATTCATTTCTTTAATAAATAAAAAGCTACCTATATTATCTATTTCTTCTTTTTTATTTTTGTTTTGTTTTGAGATGAGGTCTCGCTATGTGGTCCAGGCAGGTCTTGAACTCCTGGGCTCAAGCAATCCTCCCACCTGGATGGGATTATAGGTGCATGCCATCTCACCTGGCTTTCCTTTCAGAATTTATAAGTAAGTGTAATATATATATTACATATATTTTTATATAAAATATAGTAAGTAAATACAATGAGAGCCAAGTTTCTTACCGTCAGAGAAGGGAGGTACAAACATGGAAAGGGCAAAGGCCAGAATGAACCCCATGGTGCTGGATTGCAATTTAATATTAAAATATTAAAAGAAGATATAATGTTAAATCATGACACTTACAAAATGCAAACAAATTGTAATGACAGGGCAAACTTGCTAATAATGGTTAATTTACTTTTCAATTACTAAAAGCTTTTGTATTTCATAATAAGTTTTACTTTCATCTCTTTATATACTGAAGTGCCAAAAAGTTTTTTCTCAAAACAAAGAATTTGAGAGGGGCATGAGCTGCTTACCCGTGCCAGACACTCTCGATGGGGTCGCAGTTGTCTAGGTAATTAAAGCGAATGATGTCAGTTGGATGCTTATCAGAGGATCGCCAAGGTGGAAGTTCTTTCTTCCCTGGTTTATTGTTCTTTCTTAAAGAGGAAGAGGACCAAAGAGCTGATAGAGGAGACTGCTTTTCCTCTGGAGAATTGCTTGTAACTGGCTGAACATCAGCAATTACAAATCCATCTTTTGGAGGTGTCTAGAAGAAGAAAGTTAATTATTTCTGTTCTCAAAACACATATTAATAATAACAATAAAAGCAAAGAATATCATCACCACCATCATCATCATCATCGCCATCATCTTCAGTAGCGGCATCATTACCATCGTCATCCTCATCACCATGGTAATGATAATGGTGATGATCACAGCAGCCCCCACCCCAGGAGTACTTGCCCTGTGCCAGGCACTGTCTCAGGCAGTTTTCATGCATTATCTTATTTTTTTTCAATTTAATTTTTATTTCTGTTTTAGTCTCATTCTCTTGCTCAGGCTGGAGTGCAGTGGCCCAATCATAGCTCATTGTAACCTGGAATTCTTGGGCTCAAGTGGTCCTCCTGCCTCAGCCTCATTCTGAGTGGCTGGGACTACAGGTACACACCATCACGCCCAAATAATTTTTTATTTCTTTGTAGAGACAGGGTCTCGCTATGTTGCCGAGGCTGGTCTCAAACTCCTGGGCTCAAGCAATCCTCCTGCCTCAGCCTCCCAAAGTGCTGATTATAGGCATGATCCATCGCACCCAGCCTGCATTCTCTTATTTAGGCTTCATGATGACTATAAGGTAATCATTTCTACTCCATTTTACAGAAGAGGAAACTGAAGATCAGAGGAACTAGTTCATTTTACAGGGCCAGAATTTGAACCCGGGATTGTCTTGCTTCAGGCCCACATGCCTAACCTGCCTATCCTATACTGCCACCTGTTCTATCACATCATTGTCTGGTTTGTCACAACTGCAGTTAATTCCCTGATGAATAGTACACGTTCCCGAAAGACGTACGCCAGCCCTACTGACTTCTAACACATACAGACAATTTCGAGTTGTACAGAGTTAGACTATAACTTTTATCAATGATCAAAACCTCAGCCACTCCCAAGAATACTTCTGCTTTAATTTCCAAAATTGAAAGTCTGTCTTTTGTGTGCGAAACTCATAAGGTTCTAGTGTGGTTGTAGCCTAAGGAAATGGGTATTGGTATGTGGAGAAGCCATTATGGGCTTAATTTGTGTTCATTAAGAGATTAGGAAAGCTTTGCTTGGTAAAAGGGTTTGCTTCTGTTGGTTGTGAAAATAAAGAGACTCCCCAGTCCCTCCAGCATTATCAGTCAGTTTCTCATCCTTATTTCAACTGCTCTTTGTATACAAGTCTATTACAGGATAACACCTAGTGCTGTCTATCTGTCTAAGTCCTGGGCCACTCAACTAGGCTCTGAAAACAGGGTTAGGAGCTTCGTACTCTTTTTTTTTTTTTTTTGAGACAGAGTCTCACTTTGTTGCCCTGGCTAGAGTGAGTGCCGTGGCGTCAGCCTAGCTCACAGCAACCTCACACTCCTGGGCTCAAGCAATCCTCCTGCCTCAGCCTCCCAAGTAGCTGGGACT
>CAUYSK010044657.1:0-36820 GCA_963575035.1 Avahi laniger | reverse complement strand
TTTCTTTGGCTGTGCAGAAGCTTTTTAATTTGATTAGGTCCCATTTATTTATTTTTGTTGTTGCTGTAGTTGCTTTTGGGGTCTTCTTCATAAATTCTTTGCCTAGGCCAATGTCTAGAAGAGAATTTCCAACTTCTTCCTTTAGGGTTCTAATAGTTTCACTCCTTAGATTTAGATCTGTGATCCAGCGTGAATTGATTTTTGTGAGAGGTGAGAGGTGTGGATCCAGATTCAGTCTTCTACATGTGACTATCCAGTTTTCCCAACATCATTTATTGAATACAGATTCTTTTCCCCAGTGTATGTTTTTGTCTGGTTTGTCAAAGATTAGACGGCTATATGTGGACGGTTTTATATCTGGGTTCTCAGTTCTGTTCCACTAAATAATTTGTTTCTATTTACAGATCTTCATTATTAAGATTTAAATGTTTGTGTATATTTATTTATTATTTGACATAATACTTCTCCGGTGTTTTGGTTTTGTGAAAATAAATTTTTCACTATTGAGCCCATTCATTTAATTAAATGTTTAGATTTTACCATATTCATATATTAACTGTATATATATATATATATATATATATAAACTGTCCCTTTCTTTTTCAGCAGTCTAAATTATTATTATTAGTTTTTTAGAGACAGATTCTTACTATGTTGTCCAGGTTGGACTCAAACTCCTGGGCTCAAGTGATCCTTCCACCTCAGCCTACCGTGTAAGCAAAAATTATAGGCATGTGCTACAGTACCCAGCTAGCAGTCTGAATTTTATTGTGGCTATTTATGTATAAATATTTACATTTTTCATGCGGTAGTCAATTTTTTTTTCTACCTCTCTTTCTTTAAAAATTTTCCTATCAGTGTTATTCTTAGAAAGTATTCAGATAAGTATTGGTTTATATTTTCTTCAGATTACACATTTAACTTCATCAAAATCATATTTTGTCATATGATCTGAATAAAATTTTTGTTTTATTTTTTCTCAACCATTTTACCAATTTTACTATAAAGTTTATTAGATAATTCCTCCTCTTTAGTGATTTTTCTATGAAATATTATTTTTGCAAACATATGTTCACGGTGCTGTTGTAATAGGGAGTTAAATTAGTACTATTCGGGAGCTTCCACATTTTCTTATTTCTTTATTAACTGGCATTAAATTATTCCTTTTAGACATCAACTGTGAGAATAACACTTGCTGTGGCCAGGAGAACATACAATTTGACTGAGACATTTCTAGCAAGACCTTCAGTTTGCCTCCTGTAACTTTTCATACAGATATGAAGCAAGGATGCAATTGAAAATTATTTTTGGTTGCAAAAATACATGTATATTTCAAATATTGTACTATTTAATGTTTCAGAATATATTTGACAACTATTTTTTCTTTATTTCTCTCATAAGACATTGCAGGGAACAAGAAAATATCAGAAAATGACTAAGGACTTGTTTCTGATTGCTTAAGAACAGATAGAGGAAATACTTTCTTGATAATCATTAACACAGAAGAAAATGAATTTACAATTGTTTAATTTCTATCAAATTTTGAAATCCAAAAATAAAAAAGAGTCCCCAAAAAGAGTTGGAACTCAATAATATTAGTAATTAAAACAAATGATAACTATAAATTATTAGCCATCTATTATTTATCAGGCCATTAACTCTCACTATGATCCTATAAGTCTAATATCCTTTTATGCCATAGGAAACTAAACCTCAGAGAGTTGAAATAACTTGTCAAGGGCACAGAGATAATGGCAGAATCAGTTCTTCTCAAATCCAAGCTTCTCAGATTCTCAGCTGATGACCATAATCAACTATGTACGGAGTCACTCATGTTGAAACTCATTAGTGATAAAGAGTACTTAATCAGAATAAATTCTGAAATAAGTTTAGTTAGTACTCATTAAAAAGGTATCAGATGTTATCTAGAAATTGATTTCTTGAAAGTTTTCTCATTTTGAATCATTCCAAACATTTTGGGGCTCCATATTTCTATAACAAAATGGTACTTGGGTAAGTTGGAATCTCTGCACGCACGTGCAAGTACAAAAGCACACACACAGACACCACAAGGAAGCAAATGATATCCATTTTGGCTACGATTGTATGCTTTAGAACATGAAGCAAATAATTTGAGTCAAGGAAATGTTATTAATAATGACACCATGACAGCAGTGAACACATACTGTCTAGGACAAAATGAGAAATATGGTTATTTTACCCATATTGACAAGTACGACTTATATAGGAGACAGAGAATTCTATGATTCTCACCTGACACATACATAAAGGAATAAATATGCTACATCAGAAAGACTCTTCTTGAGCCTACAATACAGTGCAGGTATGTGAGGACTGCATAGAAGGCAGTTTTACTGGAGGTAGATATTTTTCATAACCTGAAGATAATTTTGTGAATAAAAATATTTAGGATAGTATATGTGGGATAAAGTAGAGTAGCAAGCAGAGAAAAATTTCTATCCTAGAGAAATAATCATATTCATAAAAACAAAAGTTGAAGGAAATAAATTAAATATCCAACTGAAAAGATTAGAAAAATAAAGCAAGAAAATACAAAAGAAAAGAAATGACAGTCAGCAATAAAGATAGAATAAAGTTATGAATTACAAAACAGAATCATGTAAAAACTGATAAATAAATCAGCAATATTTTAAGAAAAATAATTGGCCAACCACTTACCATGAGAAGCCTCTAAAATGGCCCTCGAAAACCCCCAATTCCTGGTCTTCATACCCTTGTATAAATTCCCTTCTCTGGAGTGTGGGCTAGATTTAGTGATTCACTTCTAACGAATGCAGCAGAGGTGATAAGTTGTTATTTTGAAAATTAGATTTGAACACTGCGTGACTTGAAGTTTGGGAATATTCTCTCATGCTCTCTTGGATCACTTGCTCTGAGGGATGCCACCTGCCACCTTGTGAGCTGTCCTGTGGAGAAGCCCCCAAGATAATAAACTGAGGGAAATCTCCAGCCAACACCCAGGGTGGAACTGAATCGAATCACACACACAAAAAATTGTGAAATAATAAATGTTTGTTGTTTTAAGCTTTGTCCTATAATTAAAATGCAATATATGACTAATACATTATTTAGCTAACCAAATTAAGAAAAAAGGTGACAATAAAACAAAAATATACAAAATAAGAAATGTCAAGGACTATAAGAAATTTTTTTTAAAATTTAAAAAAACATAAGATTTGGGAGGAAAAACAGAATATGATGATTGTTCCAGCATTGGTTTCCCAATTATAAAGGAAAACTTACTACTAAAAGTAGATAATAGGTATCATCACCAGAACTAAATAATCAAATCTAGTGTTAACAATGAAAAAGCTGACATGCACCTCAATGTGTTTCAACAAAAAGTACACATCACCTCTGTAGTATTTTTGACATGTTCTTACCTGGATGTTATAAAAAAACCTTAGATAAAATTCTATATTATAGGAGATACAAAGTATAGAGAGATGAATGGCACGGGTTCCTTACTCTCTGCTCACTCAGCCAGTACAGAGTAAATGTTGAGTAATTTTAAACTCTTTGGGTAAATTTCTCTTAATTGAGTTTGAGCTCACGGATTGGAGACTGGGGATTTTTTCCTCATCGAGACATGTCATTCGGGAGAAAATTAAATCAATAATTTTCTAGACAACTTTCCTACTTTCTCAGTTTCCATTGAACTTTTGTTATGGGAACACTAACCATTGCTTACTGGGACAATATTCTGCTATAGATAACTTCTTTAGAAGATGATGTTTGACTTCATTTCAAAATTTGGTGGATTTGGGGCCAGTTTGGGGGTAATGCTATTTTTGTTATTAGTTTTTTGGTTCTTCAGATCCTGACATTGAATCAATACAGCTTCTGAAATCCTAAAGAAAGTTATCATGGCCAATGAGTGACAACTTCAGGTGATAACCCCTGAAAGATCCTTTACTTTATCCAGAAATTTGTAATCCCTTCTGCCTCAATGGAATTTACAATATTAGGATAATTTTCTAACCTTTTAAGCTATATTTTAAGTAAAAGTTTTCATCTGTTTACTTGTAAGATGATGTAATTTTTGGATTATATTTTTAAAGTTTCTTATTGGAAATCTGGTATTGAAGAGGATTTCTACTGAAACTTCAAATTCGTAATATTATCAGATTATATTAAAACTGCCATTCAGTCTAATAGCATGATCTTGGAAGATTTATGTTGGGTTAATATTAGAAGCCATGATTTAGAGTGGAGAATTTAAAAAGCAAATGAATTTTAAAACTAAATTTTAGGGGTTTGCAGGGAACACACATTTACAGTGTTCAACATTTTCTGACGAGTCAACACAGGGACACAGGGCAGCTTTTGGTAGAGGCTGTACCACCTCATGAAAGTGGGAGAAGAACCGGAGTAAGAGAAGACTTAGTTCCTTGCCTGAGAGCAGCGTTCATAACTTTTGTTAAGCTGAGACCTGCTACTTGAGCTCAATTGATTAACAGAGAAAATAGAATGCAATATTGTGGGAGAGAAACTCCTTTTCCTTGATCTTAGTTTTCCATGTGGAAGGAATTTCATCACAGTTATACTATTAGACTGTTTTCACCTCCTTACTGACATTTCTTCTGGAAAAATTGGGTTGTCTATCTGATAAATTTTAGAGTGATTTCTGAGTGTATCTGGCTCAAGTCTTTCCTTTTTCACTTTACGTTTGATATTAGCTTACCTGCATAGGGTAAGCATTTATTCTTCTGACCTACTACCGCTCTTAAGTTTTATTCACATTACCTGATAGAGTAGCCTCTGTGGTCCAGCTCAGCCTGTGACGGACTGAGTAAGTCTTTCTGTTTCCAGGATGCAGCATTAGTAGGTCACTGTATACTCAAGTCTGACTTGTCGGGAGAGCTTCGCTAGGGCAAAAAGTTGACCATTGAATTTTCATCTGATGACTCAAGTAAACTGTCAATTGTTTCATACTGAAATTAGAAAAAGGATTACAGAGAGGTCATATTTTATAACTACCAGCTTACTATATTTAATAATTTAATTAAAAATTCTCTAAAATAAAATGTTATTTTTCTATGGAGTATAAGATAATCCAATGTGGAGTATAAAATTTATATTATTTTATCTAAAATATGACAAATAAACACTTTTGTATTAGTGATTAATATAAGGAAGGACAGTCTTATATTTATCCATATAAGAAATATCCAGTGAGCAACTATGTAGGCACAGGCACAATATAGGTTCTGGAGATTCAGTGGTGAAAGATACTGGCAAGTTTCACCAATAATGGAGCTGCTTTATGTTGATGGTTTATAAAATAAGAAAGCAGACAAATGAATATATAAGTTAGTTTTAGATAGCGGTAAGTATAATGAGAAATCAGAAATCAGAAAAAGAAGCTTACAAAACACGATGTAGGCATATTGAGATAATGCTCTTTTATTTAGATTGGACCAAATGTAATTTTTGAACAGAGACCAGAAGGAAGTGAAGGGGTAATCCATGAAAACAGGCCCTATGACATAAAAAGTCATGGCATATCTGAAGAAAAGAAAAATACCAAGGCATATAAGGGGTGGGTGGGGGAAGTGAAAGGAGACAGGGGAAACAGGAAAAAGAAGAGTCAGATTATGAAGAACTTCTCTGGCACGGCCAGGAATTTGGATATAAGCCAAGAGCACTATGTCATTGAAGGCTTTTGAGCAGGTGAGGTAATGGACACAATTCGATTTACCTTTTAAATGATTTCTCTGGCTCCTGCCTGGGAAAAATAAAAACGCATTAGAGGATGTACTCCTTTTTTTCTTGAAACGCAAACACCTTAAAAATTGTTTGAAGGCCTTTAATACTAAAAATAAATGTTTCAACTTTCCATATCTGCTCTTAAGAGCAACAGAAAAGCTAAAATTTTTTAATGATGTTATAAAATTAATGTAGGAAATAATATTGTTTAATAGAAATACCATAAGCTTTAGAGAAAGACCAACCTAGAAATTAATTTCATCTGCCTAAGGTTTATGTTGAGGTCTGTGACCTTGGATAGATTATTTGAATTATTGGGTTCTCCATTTCTTTGTCTGCAAAATTAGAATAATAATTATCATCTTGATTGTTTAAGTATGGATTTGAGCTATGCTCATTGCATCTAGTCCAGAGCAGGAAATCAATAATGCTGTTTCTCATTATTATTTATTTCCAGATTTGTTGGACAAGAAGAGAAATAGCAATAAACCATGAATTTAATTCTGTAGACCTCTGGTGAGAATACCCAGACCTCCTCATTGCCCAGCTGGTTGATATAGGAGTGGCAGAGGATAAACAGTTAGAGGTGGGATGTACATTGACAGAGATGTGAGAAATAGCCAGGCCAAAATAAAATAACAAAGCAAACAACCATATGGTCGTTAATAGATAAGATTAACCACTGGTGATTTTCCATATTTGAAAAAAATCTGTTCTTTCATTTCCAGCAGAAGTCTTGAAGACAATAAAGTAAGCTCTTCCACCCTTGCTACAGATTAATGAATAATTTTATCAGACCATTCAGGATAATTCAAGTCCAAATTACTTTCAATTGAAGTAAGCATTCAATTGAGGCAATATTGTTGAGCTTTTCTCCAATTATCTAGTTAATTGCCTTCATTCTGCACTTTAATTTTCATGTGTTGACATCAACTTGGCCTTGTAATCCAGAGGTTCATTTCTTTTTATTCTCCTTTACGTACTAGAGGATATGTAATTGGAGGATACGATCTCATTCTCTGTAACTTCATTCTTTTCATGTCATTGATTTTTCCCTGTGAACCTAATCTGGGTTAAGCTTGTTTATGTTGATTTGTTTTCTGTTTGTTACTAGCAACTCTGATGATGTAGTCTTGATTCTGAAAACAGAGTGCTTACTGGACACTTATTATTGTAGAACCCAATAAATAAAAAAGACATGTTAGAGAGAATGAGAGGATGGAGACACAAAGCAACTCTTCAAATAGAACAGAATATCTTTTTATCAAGAGAAAGGGAAGTGAACATTCATTAATAACCTTTCCTTTCTGTTTTTTAATATGGGATAGAAATAGAAAATGTAGGAGAAAAAAAGCAAAAGAATCTGGGGTATAGCCAATAGATAAATTTGGGACCTGAAATAAATTGTGTAGTGTGCCTTATAAACAGATATTATAGTTCTCTAAGCAATGATCATAGTTATCAGATAATTTACAAAATTTCATACAAAATTACCCTCTGAAAACTATACTTCATGTTATCAGGAAAGCCATAATCATCTTTTTTCCATCTTTCTGGGTGTATGTGTGTACATGTGTGTGTCTGTTTATGTATAATGCATAAAGAAAATCTAATAATATATTTCCATAGTTACCTGACATTATTAAATGAATGTTTGATCATGTGATTCATTATACGTATAATATGATTCAAATGAACATCACAAAGTGTTCAGAAGAGCATTTCTTGAAATATGTGCTGTAGAATTCTTGTCCTGTGAATACTTCACAAAAATGTTCTGTGATTAATTGTACTTGAAAATTAACTGTCTAGTTATTTGCTTTAAGTTTCATTTTCATATGATCTGTATAGGCATTGGGAAAGATTATAAGATTTAAGTCTGATATTTATTAGTCATAGAAAATAATACATAACATAAAAAATAAAATAATAGGCAATAATAGGAAAAGTTATTTTTAAGAAGTGTATCATATCAAAGAACAATATTTTAACAAATTGAATTTTAAAGATCTAATTGGCTTTTTTTAGTAATTCAGGAATTGGGCAGCATCCCATCTACAAAATAGGAGTTCCTCCACCAGGTATGGCAGAATAATCAGCTTTCATAATGCTCTACCAATAGGAACAAATAAATGGCATAATGTAAAAACAGGATTGGCTAACATCAGATTACGTAAGGTTACTTTCTGTTTATGAGTTAAAGCAGAGGGGGCTTCATTATGTTGGTACACATTGACTTGGACCCTTTTCATTAACTGCTGTAAATTTCCTGTTTTGGGAAAATTGGCTACCTTTTAAGTCTAGTTTGTCTATGTGGCACCTAGCACGAGTGACCACATTCTTGTTTGTTCTGTTGAGCTACAGTACAGGATCTCAATCCAAAACAATGGCCTCCTATAAATGTTATGGAAGAATTGTGATACATTTGATACTTTATTACTTTTTGTGGGGATTAGATTTATTGAACATGTGTTATATCTACAAGTCTTTCCAATTTTCTAGCTCTTGTCAGTCTTGAAACTTTTATGCCCAGGCCTCAAAGAGATCAATGGCTAGTTGAAGAAACTAAGGCAGGAATATCGCTTGAGCCCAGGAGTTTGAGGTTGCAGTGAGCTATGATCACGCCACCGCCCTCATGCTTGAGCAACAAAGCAACACCCTGTCTCAAAAAAAAAAAAAAAAAAAAAGATGTAATGTGAGAAAGGTTAGCTCTAACAGGAGGATTAAAGAAGAAATGAGTAGGAATTAGGGACAGGGCTCCACAAGGTAATTCACTTAAAACATGAAATAACTGTGTTAGTATAAAAGACTGATTATTATAAACTGCATATAGTTGATATGGAAATGTGACCTATATTTTCTTCAGCAAACACAAACTGGCAGATTTTCTATGTTCTAAAAAATGAACTAAACTGCAATGGAGACATCCTGCTCATTTTGACCATCAGAAGAGATGCAAATCTCTGCATGGATCAGGTATTGTTAGGCAATGACTACTGGGGTGGCTGAAGGACCCAAATCATTCCTGCTGTGATCCACTGGAATTTCACTTCCCAGGCTAGAGAAAGTGCACAATTGATCTCATTACAGTGTCTTGCTACAGAAAGAAGCTGAATTGTGCAATAAGCTCATATGCCTATAGTCCTTTGCCCATGGAGAAATTTGCATCACAAAACACCCTCATCTCTGGTCTTGTCATTATTCATATTGCTGGTGTCAGCAGAGAAAACAAGGACTGTATGTCTCCGAACAATAAACTCCTGATTTACCTTCAGTTTGGGTAGGAGTTTTTACTGCTGGCTCTCTTCAATCAGAAAAAAAAAAAAAAAGGTTGGGAAAGATCGGGTATAAATTTTAATAAAAATAATTTATACATTGAACTTTAAATTTTTCGGCTGAGCTTACATGGGTGTGTGTATGTGTGTGTGTGTGTGTGTATATATATGTAATATATATCTACAAACATATCTTCATTTATCTATCCAATACCTCCAAATACTATTTTTAACAAATACCATTATTTTTCTCTTATTTACTATTTCCAACTCTAATGTCATACAAAAATTTAAGTATTTAATCCTTATTTTTTAAAAGATTATCCACCTTATATTCCAAACGTGTTTGGATTTGTGCTTTTGAATTTAGCAATCATGTCTCTTATTGACAACCAATTAAAAAGCCACAGCTATTATACCTAACTTGTAGAAAATGTATTATTTCCTTATGCTTTCCGCACTTTCATGGTAAGTTTGGAATACTTAAACCTTTTAAAGATGTTTATATTGGAATCCACCTCTGTCCCTTGGTTATTCCTTTCTGGAGTTATACAGTGAGGGAGTGTGTACAAAAGAATCCTGTTCCCCATATACAGGAGAAGCAGAGATTAATTATAGAAAAGAACAAACAGTATCTGGGATGCGTGGTCACTGTAATTTACTAGTAATTATCTTAAAAATAGATATGTGACTATTTGACAAGTGATTTCCAAAAGCTGCATTTTCCTAAACGTTAAGGAATTTTTCCCTTAAGACTCATTTGGCAGTTGGTATTTGCTATCATATTTCTACTAAATTACATACTTTATTTGACAACATTTGTTTATCAGGGCAGGTTGAATGTTCCATTGAAATTCTTGGCTCTCTGATTATATTTTATTTAAGTAAACTTTATATTTCCAGTGCATTTGCTTTTTGTTGTTGTAGAAAACATTAGAACGAGAACTTGTTCTTTTCTTATGTGCTCATAAAATAAACAAAACTCCCTACATAACATAATTAGCTATTGTAGCACTAAGCAAGAAAGAGGTAAATGCAAACCATTGTAGGTGTATTTATACTTCATTCCAATGAAGGGATAACAAAACTTTCAAGAAGATGATATAATAAAGACCAGGTTGTCCTGGACTAACAGGAAGATTTGGACTTGCATGGGATAGAAGAGACAGCTACCTGAAAAAGGGCCCTGAAAGTCAAAAAAAAAAAAAAAAGAGCAAGCTATCCAAAATATTTGCTTTTCTCCATCATTAGGATATTATGAGTTTTCTTTTTCCATTGGACAAAGATTCTATCTTCCATCAACATGCGGATACTTTGAAGTTCTTACATTAAGCAAATAACAAACAGTTCTTACTGAGTTTATCATCAGAGTTGTTCCAAAATCAAAGCTAGATGAAGACCAGGCTCCTAGAAGATTAGGACACAAGTAGGGAGAGCACTGTGGCACACACTTTAGACAAGCAGAACTGGTGTCTTGGTCACACTGAAACAGCATGAGGCTCTGGACACGTGCAGATGCTGAGAATGAAGCTCACTCTCGATAAAAGAGAGAAAAAAAAGTAAAAGACGTTGGAAACATTCTTTCTTTATTAGTTTAAGCCACATGAAAATAGAACTTACTGAAATATTTAGTATAAACCTGAATTAATTTTTTTCCTCTCTCAACAAAGCTCTGGCACAAAGCTTTGAAACTGTATTGCAAACTGTTCTGTGCTATTGCACCAAGAATAGCAAAGCCGTTCATTTAGTGTGGTGATAAAATTATAATATTGTGAAGAGCACAAAACATACTCAATAATTAATTTAATATGAATTAATAGAAATCATCAGGTTACTTTTATATATTAAAATACAAACAAATCTTAGTTTTTTAGTGTCTGGTCATCTTCTCCAGGTATTCACGATTTCTTGAGGAAAAAGGAGGAAATCATGTCCATTGATCACTCATGTGATTTGTCTGAGAAACGACTTCCTGTGTTTTAAGTTTTATTATTATATTATCTCATGAATGTGAATCAGTTTTTCTTTTTTTACTTCATTATTGACACATCCTTATCTAAGTGTGATACTCATTTAATGACTCTGTCTGCTGCTTGCACCTAAACAACCTTACAGTCTTAAAATGGGTTTCGGATAATAGGGAAGGTGTGGCAAAGGAAGAAACTCAGTTTCTTCCCTATGAAGTCATGCATTTTTTACCTCTAAATTAATCCATGCATTAGTGGATAAAATAATATCCACCTCCCAAAAGCCAGAGCAGCATTAGTTGCTTTATAAAGATGACAGTCTCTTTCTAAAAAGAGGAAAGATCTGTGGGGAATATTGAAAGCTTTAATATTATTGGGTTTGAATAGGATGCTACATGGGTTTCTATAAGAAGACACCAATTATATCGTTATATGAAAACACATGATAGCAATACATAATTTAGAGCCAGATATGTATTAGTTTATATCCTGGATTGACTTTATGGGCAAAGAAAATGTTGATGACTTATTTAATGTTTTTTAGTATTATTCTTTATGAAATAGTGACAATTTCTTCAAGCTTACTGTACTGTAGGGAGAATGACATGAAATTATGCATGCAAAGTACCTAGTATATGGTTGGTTTTCAATAAATCTTATTTTATTTTCTCCTTTCACAAACTTGTTTCTAGTCCCCAAGATGACTCAAAATCCCCATACTTGCATGAATCTTCTGCATTGCTCTTGGCTGCGATATTTCTCTTTGGAATCTGCTTCTGCATTCATTTTATGATTTTTGATCTTTGTGTAACAGATATTCATATATAATAATAAAGCAAACATTTATGTAGAACTATGTACCAAGTGCTATTCTAGGAGATATAATGCATTGCAGAGATGAGAAAACAGGTGCAAGGTACAAAAGTTACATAAATGGCTGAAAATCACTCACCTGAAATTCTACTCAAGAATAAACCTTCACACCCTACTCTCTTAATCATGATTATATGTTACCTCTCATCTCCCTGAATTTTCTGACTTCTTATTGTAAACATTTATATGGCATCCTATTACTAAAACATAATTTCCCCCCATGTGAAATATTTGCCAGAATGCAAGGAACCATGACCATCCCACAAGTGGCATTGATTATGTCTATGAACTAAGCAAAGTTATTCAAAGACCCGGGAATGTTTTCCAAGTAATATGACATCCCTATCTAGATTTTAGTCTGTACAGTGTTTTGGGGATTGTTTTTTTACCTTAACTTACAGAGTTTTTATTTAACAAAATAGTTGAGGCAATTAAATAGCATTAGTATAATATGTCAAGACCAAATTTATCCCTAATGACAACGTTTTAAAGTTGATCTCACTTTATCATTTTGGTTTGCCGTAGCATTATGCATCCAATGATCAGGTAAAAAACATTTTTTTTTGTTTGTTTTTGTTTGAGACAGGGTCTTGTTCTGTCACCCATGCTAGAGATCAATGGTGTCATCATAGCTCTCTGCAACCTCAAATTCCTGAGCTCAAGTGATCCTCCTTCCTCAGCCTCCAGAGTAGTTGGGAATACAGGTGCAAAACACCATGTCTGCATAATTTTTCAATTTTTCTTTCATTTTTTTTTTTTTGTAGAGATGGATTCGCACTCTTGTTCTGTATAGTCTGGAACTCCTGACCTTAAGTGATTCTCCCTTTCTTGGCCTCCCAAAATACTAGGATTATAGGCATGAGCCATAATGCCTGGCCTATTATTTATATAGGAAACAATAAATGTTATACATAACATTTGTTCATATCAGAAGTACTCAGCATGAAAGAACAAGTATAAGTATGAAATGTAGGTGTAGCTTTTTATTTTTCAGATAGTCTTACATAAATAGATATGCAATAAATTTGTATATTTCACTTAGAGTGATGCTCTGTTGTTATTCTGTCCAGATTTTCCATATTGAAAAAGCATCACACTATCAAATTATACAAATTGTTCTCTTAAATCCATATGGAGATAATTGACTCATAGAGCCATATCAGCAGTCATTCAAAATGTGGCAAACATTAAATACCCATAGTGTGGAAATTAAAGAAAAGCTTGTTTTTTTCATAGTGCTTCTTCTATTTTTTAGTTGAGAGCTAAGACTTCATAAAGAATCATGAGAAATAAATATCCTTCTCTATTAAAACCCACGTACATTTATCTATGGTTTGTGACTCCAGTGTCTGTACATTGTAGGCACTCAATTAATGTGGTTGGTAGTTGATTGAGAATTTCAGAAGACTCCATAAATTGATCTATATATTCAAACATTCTATCATCATTCATTAACTGAAATAAAAATGGATATATTTTATATAAAATGTGATAATGTCATATAATTTTACCTATAACATGCTATGTTCAAACAGTGCAAATTAAAAACAGAAGAGATGTACCTGTACCTGAATGTTTTAGCATAGTGAAACCGCTACAGCCTTAGTTTTTTTCTTTTTTATGATTTTGGGACCACTAATAGATTTCTGAAACAGCAAAAGCAAAGCAAATATCAGAATCCCAGTTATAAAAATAACCAAGTCCTATTATCTTCAGTATATATAAACAGGAACAAGTTTAAAATGAGATCTTCCATTTGGCCATGATCACAAGGTTTGAAGAAAAATTATGAGCTTTCCTACTGGTCAGTCAACCTTTAATCTTCTCATGATGGAACATGACTTATCTAGTCCAACAGACCTACTTTATACTCAGGTTTGTCATGTATTATACTAACTCTATGTTTTTAAATAGCTTTATAACCTTTTCTTGTTTTATTTTCCTCATCTACAGAAGGAAAATAGCATTTACCTGCTGGTTTTATGTTAGCAATTAAAGAAAACAGCATCTGGGAGTAATCTTAGTATTCTGCTTACATGACACACATAACTGCTGCTTCCCTGGTCCAGGTCACCATAACCATTTGCCCAGAAATTACAATATCTCTCTGCTTCTCACTCTGCCTACTGACAGTCTGTTATCAACAAAGCAGCCAGGGTGATCCTGTAAAATACAAAGCCCTCCAATGGCTGCCCTTCTCAGATCTCAGAGGACGTGTGTCCTAATAAGGACTTACCAGAGCTTACATGGTTTTCCCTGCTGTGCACACAGCCTTTACACTCCTAACCTCATTTTCAGAGTTCTCCCTGTTTGTTCACTCTGTTTGAGGAATGTTGGACTCTTTGATGTTCCTCAAGTACACCATGTAATCAGAAATACTCTTTCCCCAGATATCTTCATAGTTCCTTCTCTCACCACCTGGAACTTATGGTCTCACTAAGTTTTATGCTGACAATATCCCTCCCTGCACTGTGAACCTCCATTTCTCATGCTCTGATTATCTTTTCCATAGTTGTCATCACTTTTTACAGAATTTGATTATTCATGTTATTCATTGTACACTCACCCCTCTAAGGAATGCTTCATGTTGAGAGATGTTAGACACTATTCACTGATGTATTTATAGTCCCTACACTATTCTTGGAACATAGTAGACACTCAATAAATATTTATGAATTGAATCAATCAATAAAGGTCATTTGCCTTATCCTCTGCTTTCTTCATGGTGGTCCAAGGGATGTTTCTTCTTTCTGACACTTTCTTACCTCTGAATGTTACTGTCCCTGGCACATTGCCTGCTTCTCTTTTGTACTGTCCGGTCTCTTGAATCTGTAGAAATGACTTCTGACTTGAGCTGTCTCCTATTTAATCATGTCCAGCAATTCCTTCTCCCAAGAAATCCTTAGTCATCCTTTCATTCAGCTTCCTTAGAAATGTTCTCCTAATCTCCCAATTAGAAACCACTGCTTTCTGTGAGGACTTCTAATGGGGAAAAAGACAAGAGCAAAACAAGAGAGGAGCCAGTGGAGCCCAGGACACAGTACCACATCGTATTTTAGCATCATTTTTCAACCTGTTTTACTTTATTTATTTATTTATTTATTGTTTGTTTGTTTATTTTTCTGTCTATAATGTCTAGCCCTTACTAAGCACTTACTATAGAAATTTTAATACAGTAAATAAGTGAGTAAATTATTTAAATACCCTTTTCAAGATTTATTTCTTCTTTCTCAAAAGATAGTTTAGACTTTAATTTGCACTACTATAACCGCTTACTAAAGAATTCCCACCCTATTACCAACATATCCTCCTATGTTGTCACATGATTAGTTATTCCCATTTCTCTATGCCAGTTTGGTCATCACATCCTTTGCCTATGGAAGTATCAGTATTTTCCTGGTCCACTAGAAAGCATTCTAGCACACTTAGTCTGTACATCAAAGAGTTTCATTCACATACCTTGGTTAACTCAGTTCTTATACCACAGCCAACTTTTAAGCTGATTTAGTTATGTCTTACTTTGGTCAAATTCAAAGCCTGAATTAATCCTTTCAATTCTTCACCCTGTATCTTATAGGATATTCTAAAGTCTTGGTCACAATTCCAAAATACATAAAATTTAGAATGATTAAAATCTTGCACAAAATGTTCTTTTTAACTCAAACTTTTTGGAATAAATATTATGGATACAAATGGAATCTGCTTAATCTAAACCATAAAATCTTATCATATATTCTATATATTTTTTAAAAACATGAAATACAGTAGAATTTTATATTACATACTCTTAATAGTCATTGTATTAATTTATATATTTCTTAAATTACTTATCAACTATTATTTTGCCTAGCATTTCTACCTTTGATGATAATTTCTTTCATGATAGAGATTTCCTATTTTATATGAAGCATATTATGCTTTACATGCTAAGATATTGCTTGATAAATATATTACTACTCTAATTATGATTATTTAAACCAGTCAGCATTGTACATTATCTTAATGTAATGGGAAAACTATAGATGGCTTAGAAACATTAGAGCTTACAAAACAGGTAATACATGCTATTATGCTGATTATTCTTCATGTTAGAAAAGAGGTTTTTTAATGAAAAAAATATTATGTTTTCCTATAAAAAGCCAGTTTGTAATTATCTCCCGCTTTTCCTCAAATTTTGAGAAATGTGTCTATAGAAACATGAAAGGCTCATTTGTAATCTTTACTTAAGATATAAGTAAATTATGTATCTATTGCCTTCTAAAAATTACATTTAAGAAACAAAGTTAATGATTAATATTAAGGTTTATTTTCTCAGAATGAAGAGGATATTGTAGAAAATAGTTTTCCAAAAGCTAGGTTGTAGTGCATGGGTTATCTGTAAAATCATCTGAGAAAATAGAACCAAATATATAAAGGAACTGGAGAATAATAGAAAAGAGGAAATATGGATTTCTGAAAGTTTGAAATCCCTCAGTGTGGAGTGGGGAATGTTTGTTTTATCTGCTGCATAATAACTTAGCACCATTCCACCTTTGGCAAGTGTGTCATTGGACGAGATTATTGGAGGAGGGGCAGAGTCACATCTCTCTAGGCAAAAAAGCACCATATCTGCTTTTGTATATACGCCCCCAACAACCCAATAGACGGTGATTTCATGTGTAGATAGTATCCGCCTTGTGTGCTTATATCCAAGGTCTTTGGAGCTTATAGAAGTGAATCAAAGAAACGGGCAGAATTGAGACAGCATTCACAGATTTGGAAGCGTGAACAGTTATCTGAGAAAGCAAAACCGTGGAGCCAGTGGCAGCACTTTAATTAATGTCATTCCTGAGCTTTGATTTTGATTGTATTGCATCTGTCTAGCATGTCTTGGATCCCGCCTTTTCTCAAGCCTGGTTCTCCTGCCTCCCTGTATGGTCTATATGATATACTTTTAATTATTGTTTTCTTACTGACATTAACAAGAATAGTTGCTGTCACCTGCAACGAAAAAGATGTTTGTGTCAAAAGACTTCAGGTTTTATCTGTTTAAAATTTGGACATTTATACAATACTGTGTTTAAGTCTCCATATTCTTAAAACATTTGAACATTATATGTTGTTTATACTTTCCCCTCCTTTCAAAGTTAAGAAAAATTATCTTAAAATTAGTAATTTTATTCATGGCACGTAAACCATTCTTTGTAGAATCAGGAAAAAATATGAGGTGCCCCGACTCCGTGACCATTTTTCATTATTCTACTTAGACTAAAGTGTTGTACTTCACATTACTTAATGAGTTTCTTCATTAATATTATGTGTACAGAGATTTACTTAGCTCATGATTGTTCATATTAGCTATTTCAGCAGCCCTTGTTTACCAAAAGATCTAGCATTGAGCCAAGTAACTAGTGAATAGAGAAGAAGCATTTCTTATATAAAGATAGAAATTGAAAACAGTGGTATAAAAGGAGTCTTATCATAAATCATTTAAAAACTCAATTTGTAATATGTAATATACATAGTATTCTAAATAAAGTTATAATTTTATTTGTATAAATTTGAGCACTAACATGTATTTAAATTTGCAGATGCTTATATGACATGACTTAGTTATATTACAGAAATAAACCAAGAAAGAACGTTGTTCCTTTCCTTATCAATTTTGTGAAGTCTTATAGTATTCACAGCCTGAGCAACAACAAAAATAAGCATTTAATTATATATTGCTTTATATTGTCCTTATTGTTTTCATTGTCAAGTAAACTAGTCATATGATTAATTAGGCAGATCATGTGTTCTATAGGTTCCATTTTCCATTTAAATTACACTAATATGAAATGCTCAGTGTTCCATAAGTACTTAAGGGTTTACTGATTAGTCTCAGGAATAAAAAATCAAAGAGAGATTTGACTCTTATCATTAATGTATAAAAGAATACTTGATTATTTAACTACCTAAATCAGGTTATAAGAATCATATTTCATTCTTTTGTATTTTATTCCATCGAATATACTTACCACAGGGTCACTATGAATTAGATACCTTCATACATACTACAAAAAGCTGAGATAATTAAAACATATTGAAGAACCCATTGAGAAATATTCTTGCCAGGAGCTCAAAGAGGAAAAGAGTATACATAGGCTTTAAATTTACATATAAATGCATACACCCTTTGGTATGTACCAAATATTACATTAAATGCTAATAAAAACATTATTTTGGCAAAAAGGAAAAAGAAAAAGAAACAGAAAACATTGTTGAAGAACTCATAGCCAAAATAAGGTATTACATCAAACTTTGTTTCTCCTCCTCTCCCTATAAGTTATGAAAGTCATTCACGAATTCTGAAGATTGAACTATAATATTGAAGAAGTGACTTTTTAGATCTTAATCCTCTCAGAGGAAGAACATGACAGGCTTGTGGTTATTAGCTCTTTATCAGATGAATAGCATGCGAATATTTTTCTCATTTTGTAGGTTACCTATTTGCTCTATCGATTGTGTCTTTGGCTGTGCAGAAGCTTTTTACTTTGAACAGGTCCCATTTATTTATTTTTGTTGTTGCTGTGATTGCTTTTGGGGCTTCTTCATAAATTCTTCTCCTAGACCGATATCTAGAAAAGTTTTTCCAGCATTTCCTCCTAGAATTCTTATAGTTTCATGCCTTACGTGTAAGTCTGTTATCCATCATGACTTAATTTTTGTGAGTGGTAACAGGTGCAGATCCTGCTTCAGTCTTCTACATGTGGCTATCCAATTTTCCCAGCACTATTTATTGAATATGGGTTCTTTTCCCCAGTGTACATTTTTGTCTACAAGAATCTCAAGAATGGAAAAACAAATACCACTTGTACTCAATACTAATTCGAAACTAATTGATCAACACTGATGTGTACATATGGAAGTACAACTCAATGGAAATCAAGCAGGTGGCGGGGGGAGGTGACGTGTAAATTCACACCTAACAGGTACAATGCACACTATCTGGGTGAAGGGCACTCTTATAACTTTGATTCAAATAGTACACAAGCAAATGATGTAACCAAAACGTGTGTACCCCTGCAATATTCTGAAATTAAAAATAAATAAATAAAGTCATTTGTATAAGAAAAAAAGTTACCATTATCTACAAAAAACAAACAAAAAGAATATGACAAGCAAATGAAAAAGCAAGAGCAAACGAGACTAAAAAAGCCATCATTTTGTGTGCTGTTCTTGTTGTTAACACAAATTAGCATCTCAAAACCTTTACTATTTTGTTGAATTCCTCGTTGGGTGAGACTTTGTGGAAGGAAGAGCCGCTTTCCCAAAGCAGGAAGGGCCATTTCCCTTCTCTCTGAATGCCCATGTGCACTGCCACAGGTAGACCTTTTGTGTATGGCTAGGCACTGCTGATTAAATGCTCCAATGTTATTGTAAATAAATGGGGGTATGAAAAGAGAAAAATTAATTTGAAAAGTTGAAGTGATTGGTTGTTAGTAGCTTAAAAAAATTAGGCTTATTGTAGCTCACAAAAGATCAAATACTGTGGTGAATTATTCAATGTTTATAAGGTGAAATAAGGAGGTCTAATTAAAGATATTTAAGTTGCATACAAAATATTTTCAACAATCAGCAAGGTATTTACATTTCTATACCAATTCCTGTATGCTTTTAAAATTGCACTTGCAAGTAGAAATCCTAGAATATTTTTTGTTATTGATTTTATTCTCAGAGGCAGTAAGGACATTAAGAGCAGAGATTCTAGGGTTAGATTCCCACTTCTGCAAATTCATATTCAAACTCCATCACTTAACAATGTGTAATTTGGCCAAGTGTTAATTTTTGTGTGATCCATGGGCTTTCTTTTAATATTGGGATAATAGTAGCAATATCTGTCTCATTGGGTTGCTATAAGAATTAAGAAATTTAATACAATCAAAGTGCTTCAAAGAGACATGGTGGCTTTTAGATATTATTATTCTCATTCATGGCAATACTATTACTTGGGAGAGATTTATTCTTCTACCATTGTTTGATAAAGTTAAACCTTAAGCCAAACTCTCTGCTTCCCACACCATGGTATTTAATGTATTCCAGAATATTGTATTTACCAAAACCCTCATCATTCAATGAGTGGATCAGGTAGAGATAAAATAGCAAGAAAGCATTATTTAAAATTATTTCTTATGAAAATCCATTAAATATAAGATAGTAACTTACTAATTTGAATTTTGGTACCTCCTATTTATTAATAATAAATATATCCTCTATCCTCTTCATTACCCTTTTTTTAGTAATTCAGTTAAATTAATTACTCCTCCCATATTCTGGCATATTGAATTAATTGTAGGTGGCAAAAATTTAAGCTATTTCTAATTAAAGGAGGTAGGGCCCCATATTGCATATTTTAAGAGGAGTAATTTTTTTTTAATTTCAATGTATTACAGGGGGACAAACGTTTTGGTTACATGAATTGCTTTTGTGCCATTTGAGTCAAAGTAATAAGTGTGGCCATCACCCAGATAGTGTGCATTGTACCCATTAAGTGTGAATTTACCTGTCTCCACTTCCCTTCTCCCACCTGCTAGGTTTCCGCTGAGTTTTACTACCATATGTGCACATAAGTGTTGTTGAATTAGTTCCAATTTAATAGTGAGTATATGTGGTGTTTGTTTTTCCATTCTTGTGATACTTTGCTTAGAAGAATGGTCTCCAGTTCCATCCAGGTTGTTACAAAGGGTATTAGTTCACCAATTTTTATGGCTGAGTAGTACTCCATAGTATACATATACCACATTTTATTAATCCACTGAGGTATTGATGGGCACTTGGGTTGTTTCCACATCTTTGCAATTGTGAATTATGTTGCTATAAACATTTGTGTGCAAGTGTCTTTTTTATAAAATGTCTTTTTTTTCCTCTTTGAATAAATACCCAGTAGTGGGATTTTTGGATCAAATGGTCAGTCTACTTTTATTTCTTTGAGATATCTCCATACTGCTTTCCATAGAGGCTGTACTAGTTTGCAGAGGAGTAATTTTGATGATAACTTTGTTTAAAAAAGGAAATGTTTATGTTAAAACAAAATATTATTCAATTAGTAAAACAATATGCTCTGTGCTGGTAATGACATGGTAAAGTGTCTCATGGCCTTGACTCTGAATGTATAATTTTTTGTAAGAAATGAACAATCCAGCTCTGAGAAATAAGTATTGGATCTGTAAGAATATCTTGCTTCAGCATAAATTAATTTGACTCAATGCCAAAGCTACATAATGGACAAAAAGATAAAACCTTGAAAGAAAGGGAATCAAGAGAAAATTTAAATGACCATGAGGGAAAATAAACTATGTTTATATTGGTGGCTAAAATACACGTGAAACATGTTTGCTGTGAGGTATATTTTGTCATAGGCTCCACAGTAGCCAAAGCAAAGAGGAAAATAAAATCAGTTCTAAGAAATTTAAAATCGTAAGAGTGGCATAGGTATTAAAATGAAAACACCATTCCTATAATGAATGATCACTTTAATCTCTTCACACATGGAATAAATATATTCATTTACTTATAAATAAATAAATTTACTCTAATACAGCCATTATGGAAAATGATATGGAAGTTCCCACACACACACACACACAAAGTCAAACTATATTATATATTATCCAGTAATCCTATTCCTTGCTCTATAGCGAAGAAATTAAAATTAATATTTGAAAGGGATATTTGTACTCCCATGTTCACTGAAGCATTATTCCCAATAGCCATAATAAGGAATCAACCTGTGTAGATCAACAGAAGAAATAATAAAGAAAATGTGATATATATATGCACAGTAGAATACCCTTCAGCCTTAAAAAAGAAGGAATATTTTCATTTGTGACAACGTGAATAAACCTGGAGGACATTATACTATGTTAAATAATAAGAATATTTCTTATACCATCTACTCAATATAAGCCAATGACTGAATGCTTTAGTGCAATTCAATGAAAACAAATCTATAATGTTCAACAAATACCATCAAAGGTGAAGGATTCTCAAGATCAGGCTTAAACATAGTATAAAATTTTAAAAAGCTAATCTGGATATTGGACTATATAAATTTTTTTTTCACTTATGAATAGTGTAGTGAGTATGTGTGAGAGAACCAGAGAAGCACAGGGATAAATTTATTCACAAAACAATTTTTGTGTAATTCCTAGTCAAAGAAATATGTTAAGGAAAACTCATTATTCTCCTGCATCAGATTAAGGAGGATACGAATTTGCAATATAGGCCCAGTTGTAAATCAAAAAAGTATTTGTTTGTCTGCAAAGCCCATTTAGTGAATTTAAAATAGTCAAATGAGGTAGTGAACAGCAGACTTGATACACAAGAAAATATTAATAGAATCACTAAAATACAGACGTGATCCCACAATTTTCCCAGAACTCACAAATACAACAAGACATGAACATTATGATCAGAAAATATAAAACCAAATTATTAAGTAAATAAAAAATACACATGATAAATATTTCAGAAGGTTAAAAATTGAACAGAGGAGGAGAAACACACATTAAAGAAGTGATAGAAGATAGTTTCTAAGTCGCCTCTAATTACAATATTCAAGGGTTGATTCAATACAGTACAGGTAGAATTTTTGTATCTGCATATTTTTTAGGTTGCTTATATAATTCTGGTGCATAGTCAGGTTTTAAGGTTTTAAAGCCACTGTTATAAGATATCTACAAATGTAAGAGTAACTAACATAAGACATTTCGGGATGGATTTTTTTTAAGTGGAGACACATATACACACATATGAACAAAAATGAAACACAGAATTATTTATTCCAGGAGTTTCTAAGATCATATCAGTATAGAAATATTATATATATAATTATAAAATTACTATTATTAAAAATAATATGACTTAAATATCATTTCTCTGGTGATTCCAACTGACACCTAAAATTCTTCTGAAATATTTGTTGAAAATGTAACAACTGTAGTCACCATCTTGTTGAGGTCTTCTTGGGTAAATATTAGCAAGCTCACTGTGGTGATATCCACTGATATCTCCGACCACAGATTTCTAACAATGTACATTTCCAATGGCAGATATTACTCCATTGTGGCAGTCAATTCATCCTGCAAATATATAGCATAAATTCATTCTAAAACATAAATTGTAGATAAGTATAATTAAAAAAGCATAAAATAATGGCAAAAGATTTAAAGAAAGGCCTATTAAGCCTGAAGAGTTTTCTTGAACAACTCCATCAGATTATGAATGAATGTGAAATTATTTAACCTAAACACTTTTACTTACGTCCTGCTACTGTTTTTCCTCATACAAGATGTGAAAATGATTGTCTTCTTGCTCTCTCATTCTGCGTACTTTGAAATCTATAGCATCCAACATGGTTTCCTCTATTTTTTGAAAAATTACCTTAAATCCATTTTTTATAAAAGTAAAGTCATATGCCAAATTTGGGTTACTAAAAATGAATATTTAATTTAGTCATCGAGTGGATTTTTTAAAATCAATAGAACCATAGAATTGTTGTTGTTGTTACTTTTAGTCCAATATCAGTGCTTCCTCCACATGAAGAAAAACATTTTGGTGTACTCAAAGAAGCACTAAATTTCCAGTCAGAAAATCCATTCCACTTAAAAATAATTGACTGTCTTGGATCCTTTACTTATTGTCTTTGGACTCCAATACCTCACTATGAAACTAAAAAATTAGAAAACACTTACCTGGAAAGAATTTATGAAAAAGACCCCAAAAGCAATCACAACAACAACAAAAATAAATAAATGAGATCTAATCAAACTAAAAAGCTTCTGCACAGCCAAGGAAACTATCATGAGAGCAAACAGACAACCTACAGAATGGGAGAAAATATCCACATGCTACATATCCAATAAAGGGCTGATAACTAGAACCTATACAGAACTCAGAAAAATCACCAAGAAAAAAATCAAACAACCCTATCAAAAAGTGAGCAGAAGACATGAACAGAAACTTTTCAAAAGAAGATAGACTAATGACCAACAAACATATGAAAAAATGTTCAGCATATCTAATAATCAGGGAAATGCAAATCAAAACCACAATGAGACATCACTTAACTCCAGTGAGAATTGTCTTTATCAAAAAGTCCCAAAACAATAAATATTGGCATGGATGCGGAGAGATAGGAACACTCATACACTGCTGGTGGGAATGCAAATTAGTTCAACTTCTGTGGAAAGTAATATGAAAATACCTCAAAGAGCAACAAGGAAAACTACCATTTGATCCAGCAACCCCATTACTGGGCATCTATTCAAAGGAACAAAAGGCATTCTATAAAAAAGACATCTGCACTGGAATGTTTATAGCAGCACAATTCACACTTGCAAAGATGTGGAAACAACCCAAGTGCCCATCAATACATGAATGGATTAATAAAATGTGGTATATGTATACCATGGAGTTCTACTCAGCCACAAAAAACAATGGTGATCTAGCATCTCTTGTATTACCCTGGATAGAGCTGGAGCCCGTTCTACTAACTGAAGTATCACAAGATCGGAAAAACAAGCACCACATGTACTCACCGTCAAATTGGTATTAACTGATCAACAACTAAGTACACATATAGTAATAATAGTCATTGGGTGTTGGGCAGGTGGGAGGGGGGAGAACAGGATGGGTATATTCACACCTAGTGGGTGTGGTGTACGCCATCTGGGGGATGGACACACTTGAAGCTCTGACTCCAGTGGAGCAAAGGCAATATATGTAACCTAAACATTTGTAACCCTGTAATATGCCAAAATCAAAAAAACAACAACAACAAAAAAAACTTACCTGGATAACTGTAGTTTAAAAGAAAACTTATCCTTCCTAAAATTGTAAATTTACTTTGCCCTTCATTCAATCCAAGCTTCTCCTCCTAGCTTTTATTTATAACCACAATTAGATAACTTTTAAAATTGGACAAATATTAATATTTATGCATCATCATCTCATATTATTATCTATGCATTATTATCTGAATATAGAGAAAAATTTGGCTATCCTGCAAAATTGGCTGAATATCAGCTTTTTTACAATCTTTAATGGGGAGATACACACATATAACATCAGGTGATTTAGTTCAGGATACAGAAATAGCTAAAATATCATCGCCATGAAGGACATTTTTTCTATAATTATATGTAAAAATGCTTTATATATTCATTTATATTATTATTAGTATACACTCTATCAAACATACATTTCTTATAGTTTACCTAAGGGAGCAAGTGAGATCACATTGGGAGTACATTAAGATAGCCTACCTTATATATTTTTTAATCTGTGGTGATCGATCCCTAGAAAGAACACGGATGGGTAATAGGAAACCTGTGAACCTATGGAATATTTAGCAAAATTCTCTGTGCCTGTGAGTATATTTTTAAGGATAATATTCATAGCTATCATAAGATTTGAAGTATATTTTCTCACCAAAAAACAAAAACAAAACAACAATTACAACAAAAAAACCACCACTATCTGAGAAGTCATACAGGAAAATCAACTGATAATACAGTATGCTTGAATTGAAAAAGTCAACTTTCATTACCTCAAACTTTATAATAAAATGAGAATGTATCCATTTTAAAGACACACCTTTGTAAAGATACAGACTCCAAAAAGTTGTTTAAAGAGATTATTCATCAGTACTTAACAATTCCTGAGTCTGATTTTACTAACACAATAATCTTTGAGAGACTTGAAACTCTAGGTTCTTGTTCTCTATGAATTCTAAGGGCCTGACACTGCTGAGGAGATAGAGGGCCTTATGTCCACAATTTACAGGTCAATTATATGTGATTATGAAGGTATTGGTTTCACAGTTAGGTTGGAGAATGTCAGCAAAGCAAGAACTTGGGTCCCACTCAATAAGACGCTGATATTCAAAATATAAACTCATTTCTTATCTAAAACAAAATAATAGCAACAATTAAAAAGAAACAAATAAAAGCATGAATAGCAAAGCATTCATGAATGCTTTGAATAGCATGAATAGCAAAGCATTAACTCATCCTGTGAGTTAATAGATAAAGTGGACATTTGCTTGGTGTAGAGTCAATATGTGTTTCAGATATTTAAGGTGATGTATAGTATAACCATTTAAGCAATAAGAATTTTATATATGTTTTGTTGTAAAGACCAATAGAGTGTTGGCTGAAAAATCGAATCAGCTATCATGTTTTCTCCTACACAGTTTAATGACACATGACTCTCTAGAAAAATGTCCCACTCCCAATCAGCATGACCTTTGAAAAACTTACTTCACCGTAGGAGATGTTTGGTGTTTTGTAAAATACAAAAACATATAACAATAGTAATTACTGTTAACTATAATGATAAAATCAGGCTTAAACTGTGTATATAAATGTAGCCCCTGGACTAGAGTTTCTTTATTACAGTGTGATTTTCCTAACTCTATTATGGCTCATACTAGGTGTAGGGAAGCATAGCTCTCAATTGTGCGAGAAAATTGAGCACAAACAAATCTATTAATATTGTCATTATCTGTGCTACAAATGATTTTTAAGTGCTATATAAAGATTATCACCATAATATGCAGTTTAGATGGCTTTCTGATACAAGTCTGGCAGATAGCAAGGAAGAGTAAATGGTGGCTGCTAGATGTTTGATTTTCTTCCTCACTAAACCCATAAAAGAGAGGGGTGAGGTGGCCAAAAGGGTTCACAGTCATTTTCTAACATTAAATCCTGGATTATGAGTTTAGAGTATCTATTAATAGAAAACATGGAGACACAAAACAATCCTTTTGGTAGCTATATTCACTAAGACAGATGGACAAGGGGAGGCAGGCAGAGGCAGATCCATCCATCAACTCCTTCAATGGAAAAAACCTGCACGAGCAATAATCCCCAAAGTGGGGCTACCAAACGTTTTTGCTATGAGGAATAAAAAGCCAGCATAATCATTGCTTACCTTCTTCCTGTGGTGTACAGTTGCAATGTGAGCAAAAGAGTATATCTAGCTCAGGAACCTTCATGAATAGTGAGTCCCAAATTTTATAGTGAGCAGTAGTTTATCAGTGTTTTGAAGTAAATTTGTTTCAGAATTGACAGGAGTATCAGTAGCATTACTAGGTATTTGGACTGGAGTGTCCGTACTAAGGTCAGCAACTTCTCTCTTGCCTCTAGCAACTGAGCTCTCTAAACACTATCAACTGCAGTATTTAATAAAATATTACGGATTGTGATCATTCTGTTGTCTATTTCTTCATGGGTAAGTACCTTGGAGGAAAAGAATATTTTAATTTTTCTGATGGTATGTCCAGTGTTAATCGTTGTGATTATGCCCTAACCAATGCTTCACACCTGAATTTAAGACAAACAAAAGTAAAGGTTAGACTGGAATATCTGAGAGTTGATTAGGAATGGAGGGTCAAGAGAGAAAAAGACTCCAGCAGGTCAGAAAATGAAAAAGGAGTAGAGTAAAAATCCATAGAACTGAAGAGTCCGGAAGATAAAGGAATTATTTGGCAAGACTTTTCAAAGGAACAGAAACAGTACAGACCTTCCCCTTGAGGCTAAGGGAATGGAGAGTTCTGGAAAAGAGAAGAAAATAATGTACATAAAAAAACAAAATCCAATGTTCTTTCTGAGTAATGTTTATGGAGGAGTGAATCCCACAACATAAAGTTCAAGCTCTTTTAGCTCTCAACATGTCTGAGAGCTTTTTCTTTCTCATTTTCTTTCTTTCTCAGTTCTTTTTCTTCTTTCTTTCTTTCTTTCTTTCTTTCTTTCTTTCTTTCTTTCTTTCTTTCTTTCTTTCTTTTTTCTTTTCTTTATTTTCTTTTTCTTTCTCTCTTTCTTTCTCTCTCTTTCTTTCATTCTCTAATACCAGAGTATAAGTTCCTTCAAGACAATAACATGTCTTTGTCTTTTCTTAACTTCTAGTATCTGCTCAGTAAATGGTATGTATTAAATACTCTACATATTCATGAATAAAGAATTTTTAAACCTGTAGATACGGTAGTTTGTGACACAATTAGGTGAAAAATGTATCTATTTCCTTACCTTGAATTGACTAACAGGATTGAATCAAATCACTCACCTTCCAAAGAGGAAATTAGGAAGTTGGAAAGGGATATCACTTAAAGAAATCAGCCTTTGCTCATTCATAAAACCAAATACCTGTTTGTTTTACAGATTCAACCAGTAAAAATCTTAGATGATGACAGTAAAGAGTTTGGAGAACAGCTCATTATGTGACATGTAAATATGTTAAGAAAGAAACAGTGAATGATTTTGAAATAGACAAATAGATGGAGCTTTCAAAAGTAGAAGAATAAGTTTATCAAAACATTTAGACACATATCTAGACACTAAACTTCAGGTGTTTTCACATTCTTTTCTCTGCATGTTCAAACCACTCTCCTTATGTAGCCCAAGATTCCAAGAGAGAACAGCAGCAGTAGAGAAGTGTTACAGACAAGGTGTATATAAATATTTACTTGTAAAAACTTGCAGGACATATTTTACCTACTCTGCACATCTTTTATCTACACTTAAAAGTAGCATCCATCTTATTTTTAAATGTATATTTGGGAATATTAAAAACTGATTTTTGATAACAATTAATGTAAACATTCTTTGAATTTCTAAATCTGATATTTCAAAAAAATTTCGAGGATCTTTTAGGTATCTCCATACAACTTTCCACAGAGGTTATACTGGTTTGCAGTCCCACTGGCAGTGTATGAGTGTTCCTATCTCTCCGCATCCATCCCAACATTTGTTGTTTTGTGACTTTTTGATAAAAGCCATTCTCACTAGAGTTAAGTGGTATCTCATTGTGGTTTTTATTGACATTTCCCTGATGATTAGAGATGTTGAACATTTTTTCATGTTTTTTGGCCATTGGCCTTTTATTGATTTGGAAAAGTCATGTAGCATTTGTTATTTCTTATATTTTGGATTATTCTACTCAAAGAATTAGGTATTTAATAAATCAGATGAATTTTAACCAGATAAATATATGTTTATAACATACATATTTAATGTAATATTAAATTCAGGGCTTATAAATTAAAATTTAAAATTAGCTACTTTGAATATGTTTACAGGAATCATTCCAAATAAGGAAGTATTTTGATGTGTGCATTCTTAATGAATTTGGCTTTCACTTAAAGAAACTTTCATGAAAAGGACAGTGTAAACCTATCACCTTAATTTTCTAATGTGCATTGGTGAATAAAGAAAGATGTTCTCTCTTAGCAGTACATTCATTTATTAATAGGAGGACTGTAATGTTATGAGAGGGTTCTGTCTCAAATTTATGTGATAACTTTTCAGAGCATTTGCCATATCATTTTACCATAAGGACAGATAGATTCCAGGAAAGCCTTCTGTAGATATGTAAAGCAACCTTCTGTCTCTCATAAATCATAATTTGTGCTCCTTATGTGTGAACAGAAGGTGTAGGTAAACAAACCAATTTGTGGAAGTTAGCTATTTTTCTTTCAATTTCTAATCTCCTCAGAATCTTCTTATTTTAGCCTTTATTGATCTCTTCTTTAATCTTGAATTCTTTTTTTCCCTCCAAATAGAGTAACCACATTGACAATGGTATCTAAATGACATATCTCTGCTTCCACTTCTTACTACTTTCTATCATTTTGTTTGTTATTTGTTTGCTTTTTAAGGTCTAAGAGAAGATATATACTATTTACTGTGGGACTGTTTCACATGTTCTTTTCCTACTTGTTTCAGATATCTATTGTTGCATTAAAAAGTACTCCAAAACTTTGTTGGGTAAAACAAAAAGGAGAAAATAGAAAGAAAATCATTTCTATTCTTATGGTTTTGCAGTTGGAGCAGATGTTTGGGAACAACCCGCTTCTACTATATATTTGATTGGCTGGAGCAGTTCATGTGGAACTATGACTTTCATTTCCAAAATGGCTCACACATGTGTCTGCCAATTGGATACTAAATATCAGGTGGAAGCCATGCTGAAAGCTGTTGACCAGGGGACTGGATGCTGCTTCATGTAGATTTCTCCACACAGTTGCTTGTGCTTCCTCACAATATGGCAGGTGGCTCCACCAGAAAATTTCCTGAGACTGATTATTCCAAGAAGTAAAAAGCTGACTTCCCTAACCTTTTACAGATTGGGTATAGAATTGAAATAATGTCATTTTGATGTATTCTAGTGTTTAAATAGTCACAGGACCAGCCCAAATTCAGGAGGATAGAAAATGAACTCTATCTCTCCAAGTGAGAGTGACAACTTCTGGTTGTCTTTACTCCACTACCCAGGATCAAAATCAAAAGTCCAGTTCATTCACTCTCAACAGATGGTCTGCTTCCTAATTAATTGTTCCCTGAGTCCTTAGTTTTGGACTCCTGAACTATCTGCATCTCTGAATATCATACTACTTCTTTTTGCTATACTTATTTTTTTTTGTTGTTTTCTCACTAGTCATCAACTTCTTTTTATCAGTAACAGGAGGCATTCTTCTTCCTTACCTATCTTATATGTGCAGTTTGTCTTCCTCCATAAGCTCTTTGAATAATTCATCACATTGATAGTCCCTTCATTTTTTGGCATTGGCCGTCTCTTTGGCTCCTCTGCTTTATTCACTAGCTCTCTTGGTTCTCCTATATAGTAATTTTTAAAGGAACAACTTTCCATAAACTTACTGTTCCATCACGCTTTTATGATAACATTTCATTAAGAGTAATTACAATACTATCTAATAGCAATTGGTTGTAGACTATATGTGAGGAGGAACTTTGTTACTTTCTGTATTTGGATTGTATTCTTATTTACTGTATCTCTTCTCTCTTTTTTAATGTATACATTTAAGGTGTGCAACATGATGTTCTGATATACGTGTGTGTGTATATATAGTAAAATGGTTACTACAGTCAATCAAATTAGCATATCCATCATTTCACATAGTTACCATTTTTGTGTTTGGTAAGAGTACCTAAAATGTACTCTTAGCAAATTTCTAGTATACAGACATTATTAACTATAGTGGCTACACTATACATTAGATCTTCAGACATATCCTTCAAAACTACAACTCTGTATTCTTCTGACCTACATCTCTTATTCCCCCAACCTTGCCCCTGGTGATCACCATTCCACTCTCTATTTCTATGTATTCAACTTTTTTTTTTTAGTTTCCACATTTAAGTGAGATCTTTCAGTATTTTTCTTTCAGTGCCTGGTTTATTTCACTTAGCATAATGTCCTCCAAGTCTATTGATGTTACTGCAAAAGTCAAGATTTCCTTCTTTTTCTTAAAGCTGAATAATATCATCCCCTTTTGTGTATGTAGATACATACATAATTTCTTTATCCATTCATCTGTTAAAGGATACTTAGGCTGTTTGGCTATTGTGAATGATTCTTCAATGAATACGAGAATGTAAATATCTCTGCTAGGTACTGATTTCATTTCCCTTGATTACATGCCTAGAAGAGGGATTTCTGGATCATATAGTAGTTCTATTTTTAATTTTTTGAGGAAGTTCCATACTGTTTTCCACTATGGCTGTACCAAATTACATTCTGAAGACCTTTATATACCCATGCCATTATTTGTCTCATTTTAAAGAGAAGTAGACTGAAAATCAGTGAATCTAAGTAATTTGTCAAATATTCATAGTGAAAATAGCAGGGCTAATATCTGAACTCTGTTTTATTTTAGGTTATATATTGCACTCCTATAACCTATTCCGTGCTATCTTTGCTTCCTAACTGGCATGATATATTAATATCCCCAGGTATTTTGGCCAAGGAAAAGCACCCTAACTATTTGTAATTTGTTTAATGCTCCATTTACAAAAGATATATGTGTGTACATATATATTTATATATAAACACATATAACATATTAGAGTATATATTATTAAATATTACATACTTATACCTAATAAATACCTATCACTTAGACTTTGATTACACTTTATTAAATAAACTTTTCTTAAACAATACAAATGGCAATTACAAATGTAACCTGATGGATTCTTTCAAATAGTTCAAGCAACACGCAGATTAATATAAATTTAAATATTATGTTGAACAAGTAGGTCTCAAAGGATAAAATCAGAACACAGTGTTATTTCTTACCCTGCTTTCCTCTCACCCTCCTTCCCCTCCTCCTTCATCTTAGTTTTTTCAAAGGACTAAATTTTTCATCAGCATCACATGTTCATATAAATTGTAGAGTTACTTTATTAATAACCACAGAAGTCTTCTGGGATTTTTACTGGGATTATAACAACTCTATACATCAATTTGGGAAAAAAATTGGCAATATTGAGTCTCAGAGTTAAAAAAATAGTATATCCTTTCATTTGTATAGGCCCTCTTTAATTTTTCTCCATAATGGTTTATAGATTTCTGTGTAAAGAATTTACATTTGCATTAGATTTATTCCTAAGTATTTGATGTTTTCACTGCAGTAATATATTAAATTTTCTTTCCTAATGACTTCTTGCTTGTATATAAAATTTGTATTTTTTATTATTTATATTATTTATTGAATCTAATAATATTACTTAGATTCCTTTGAAAGTACTAGGTATGTCATGTTGAAAATTACCTGATTTTGCTCACAAAAATAGTACTAATGATTTATTTTTCCAATCCTTCCTTTTAAAATATATTTGTCTTTCCTTACTTACCTTGTCTATAACTTACTGAAGAGCATTATATAAAAGAACTGATATAGACATTATTGTCTACAGCTTGATCTTAGCGGAAAAGCATTCAATACTTCACCATTAAATGTAAAACATGCTGTTGTTTTTTTTAATAGATTTCTTTATCAAATTAAGTTACTTTACCTATTTTACTAAACATTTTTTATCAAAAATAGCTTTTGAATTTTATTAAGTGCTTTTACTATGCCTATCGAGGTGATCAAATTTCCCTTCTTCATTTTATTAATATGATAAATCACAGTGTTTGATTTTTATAGGTTAAATCAACTTTACATGTTTTTAATCTATTATTTTATGTATTGCTGGCTTTGATCTGCCTTTATTTTGTTTATTATTTTGCATCCATGTTCAGGAATAAAAATAGCCTGCAATGTTGTTCTCAGTTAGGATTGTTACTGGGGATATATTGCTCTAATAAAAAGTATGGAACTGTTTCAAACTCTTTGTGTCCTGTAAGAATTCATATATTATGTGCATTCTTCTTCAGATATTTATAAGTGGAATCATTCATCATGTCATATAGTTCTGGAGTGTTCTTTATAGGAAAAAAAAATTAAATTGTAGATTAAAAGTTTAACAGATATATTACCATAAAGATATTTTCATTCTACATGTCTCAAATTTTAGTGAGTTATATTTTATAGAAATTTGTCCATTTAATCAAAAGTATCCAATATAATGACAAAAATTTTACTGTGTTTTTTGATGTAGGTGGGATCTATAGTGATGATCATTTTATTCTCGATATTTGTTAATTTGTGTTTTATCATCTTTTATCTTTAAACTTTTTAGATGTTTATCAATTTCATTAGTCTTTCCATAGAGCTAACAAATTTTTTTTTATTTCGTTTATAGTATAGTGTTGGTGGATATTTTTATGATTCTTATGATTTTCCTCCATTTTTTGGTTTAAATTTTCTATTCTTTTTGAAATTGATATTTTAGTATCTGATTTTAGCCATTTTTGTCTTTTAACATGTACATTTGTGGATAATTATCTGTTAATATGGCATATTTACATTAAAATTTATTAATGCAACATTATTTTGATTTCTTCTTTAGTCTATGGCCTATTTAGGACTATATTGCTTCATTCACAAACATTTTTCAATTTGTGTTTTTATTAAAAATGTTTGACTTGACTAAACTCCACTGTGATCAAAGAACATACTTTGTTTTTAATTCTTTAAAATGTGTTGAGAATTTTTAGTCCTTTACATTGACAATTTTGATAAATATTTCATATTTTGTTAGTTTTGGTTAAGTTTTTCTCTATGTGTTTATTAGGTTAGTTTTGTTAATTATGTTGTTTGATCTTATATATCTTATTTTTTAAGGCACTGAAAGATATATGTTAATGTTTTCTATTATGATAGTAGATTTTTTAATTACTCCTTTTTAGTGTTGACGTTTTTGATTTTCATGTTTTGTGTCTAAAGTTATTTGGTATACACAAATTTGTAGTTGATATACCATCATGTAGGTAGCTTGACATTTTATCATTTTAAAATATACTACTTCCTCCATGACTATATCTTGCCTTAAAGTTTACATCATAGGATCTTAGTATGATTAAAGTAGTGGTATCCCTAATATCCTTAAAGTGCCCTTGTTTTATTAACAATAACACCATGCTGATTTTTTTCTTGCTCTAACATATGGAAAGAGCTTTTTCTTAAAATCTATTTTTTTCAGAAGAGAATCTTCTTAGACACAAATATTAATATCCTAGTCATGGAGAGTGCATAAAAAGCATTTAGCAGATTTCTTGTTTGTAAGAAGTATAGTAAGGTAAACACTTACTAAAGCACTTAATATTGTTATTGTTGATGGTAATACAAACTCACCAACACTTGTTATTAATAATAGCATGACTGTACCATAGAAGAGGTAAAAAGCAAAACAAACAAAAGGAAGAAAAAGCTCTTGCATTTCTCTGAAGGCAGAAGGCAAATATTATTTTACATTAAAAATTCAAGGAAGTGTGTCATGAAATGAAACTTGAAAGAAAGGTACAAATTGGCTGTCCATGGACTGGAAAATGGAGGACATTTCCAACAGAAAGAAAAAAAACAGAGGTAAAGACATGGGATTGGAAAACACAGGTTTCGCTTGATAATTATCAAATAGATCAGTTATAATTGAGGCTAGAATGCAGATAGAGTAGGAGTTACAGATTTAAAAAAGAAGTACAGGTTTCGATGCACTTTTAGTAAAAGACCAAAATAATGTTGTCTTTTGTTCACCATGGAGCTAACTATACGTTTTGAGTGCAGAGTTGACATCAGGAAGTATGTTTCTAGAAAGGTTCAGTTTTCAGTGGCAGTGTGAGTAAGTTGGATAGAAAATATTACCACAATCAGCCACAGAAAAACTAAAAATACGGTTCATGCACTTATGCAGTTTAAACATATGGCCACTCAGTGTTTCAACATAAGAGATTATGTTTAATTTTTCTTACCTGTTTTATTTTTAAAAAATTATCAAAGCGGAATCACTATATCTTAGGTAGCTACTGCTTTTCAGTTAGCAACAGGCCAAGAATAGAATTATCAGATATGTAGTTTTCTCACAACAACAAAAACACTTTCTTTCATTGATATGACCTTCTTCGGGACCAGATGGAGGAGACACAGCTCAATCCATAGGCTGTAACCATTGCCATATTGATTGTATGCATGAACCAACCAGACGCCAGTGCCAATGGTTTCTATCTGCAGGACATGTTACAGCTTATTACCACCTTTAATTTCTTCTTCTTTAATTGAACTTTCCTTCCTTATAGAATCTAGTGACTGCCCTAGTCTATGTGAAGATGAACATGATTCTCTGTGATGAACATGAGATGATGTTGTTTTCCCAGTAACTTCAGTTACGTTATGTTTCCACAGACAATAATCCAACACTTAGTTTTCCATTCAATCATCTGCAGGTTTCAACTGTTTATATCAAGTATTATCAGATAATTAGCAAAGAAATGAATGTAGGAGCCTGTCTTAGATAATTCTGGCTGCTATAACTAAATACCATAGACTAGGTGGCTTATAATCAACTAAAGTTTATTTCTCACAATTTTGGAATCTGAGAAGTCCACAAGCAAAGCAAATTTGGCATTGGTGAAGACGCATTTTTTGGCTTATAGATAACATCTTCTTGCTATGTCCTCACATGGTAAAAGAGGACAAGGCTCTCTCTGGGGTCTCTTTTATGAAGGCAGTAATTTTATTCATCATGTAATCACCTCCCAAAGACCCCACCTCCCAATATCATCACCTTGTCGCTTAGGATTTCAACATATGAATTTGGAGAGGACAAAAACATTTGTAGCATAGCAAAATATCTTAGGATTTTTTTCTATTTTTTTCTAACCTGTCACTTTTCAGTACCACACTGAGGTTAATTCTCATTTATTCTAATGATGTGAGAATATTCAAATTATGACATTGCATACAGGTGTTGTGTTCAAAACTCTGTATTCAAATATCAGAAACAGCAATTTATAGGAGTTTTTAGACCTGAAACACACCCCTGAAATCATCTGGTTCATCAAACACATTTTAGATTGTATACATAATCAGTATTCAATTTAATTGGCTTCCCAAACACTTGGCAAGAGCAAAACATGGGTTTTGAAAAGGCTGTAATGTAGAAGCTTTGCTGTGACCTGATTTCATCCAGAGTTCATATCTGTTGTCCAGGCAGAGAATTATAATTGATACCTTCCTCCATCCAAAAGGGAATGGAGTAAAAAGGAGCGGGTACTGGTAAAAAAAAATAAAATAAAATAAAATTACTTCAGAAAAAAAAAGAGTATGTGTGTGAGAGAGAAATAGATTTAAGTCTATTTTCTTAATTAAGAAATGAATTAAGTATGGTTCTAATTAAATGCTTGCATGGCTTATAAGGAACCCAGGAGCATACTTCTCTAAATAAGACTGACCAGTTATCTGCCATGGCCTAAAAACTATTATTTCTTCATCACACACGGCAGAATATTTTATATGCCCCAAAAAGCATATTTTCAATTATTCCAAACACTAAGACACAAAGTAAGAAAAAGACACTATGAAGCATCTACCCAATAGAACACAAAACATTCTATGATAAAGACATCTGCACCCGAATGTTTATGGCAGCACAATTCACTATTACAAGGATGTAGAAACAACCCAAGTGCCCGTCAATCCATGAATGGATTATTAAAATTTGGTATATGTTTACAATGGAATATTACTCAATC
>CAUYSK010044652.1:0-28270 GCA_963575035.1 Avahi laniger | reverse complement strand
CCCCATCTCTACTAAAAATAGAAAGAAATTAATTGGACAACTAAAAATATATTAAAAAAATTAGCCGGGCATGGTGGCGCATGCCTGTAGTCCCAGCTATTTGGGAGGCTGAGGCAGAAGGATTGCTTGAGCCCAGGAGAGAGAGGTTGCTGTGAGCTAGGGTGACGCCACGGCACTCACTCTAGCCAGGGCAACAGAGTGAGACTCTGTTTCAAAAAAAAAGAATAAACTAACATGTCTTGAATATAGAGACTAGTTTAAAAAATATATATATAATCCACTAAGCATTTATGCACATGGTCACAATTTCCACCGTCACTTGAGAATTTACTGAGCCACTTGCTCATCATCACCAAATGAGGTCTGGATCTGGCTCTCAACCACAGTGGGGCACAAGGCACCCTCCTACCACATGGCATGCCACTGAATCCCATTTGTCCTCACACAGCACTGTTGTCCATGGGCCCACAATCTGCTGGACCCAGGAAGAGGCTCCTGCCACACCCCGTGCAGACAAGACCACCACACATATCAGAGATTACTGTGCTTCTTGATCAAGCTGCAGGAGCTCCAGAAGCGGGAAGGGTCTGCTTCTTTCACTTTTCCCTTCTACTCCCTAAGCTACACGAAAGGTGACCTTTCTCATATGCTGAGCCTCCCACAGCCTCCTCTCGTTTGGAGTTAGGTGGTGTCACCAATAGCCAAATGAATGTCTAAACTGTAGCTGGGTACAGTGGCCGCATCCTCGCTACAGGTGAATGGCCTGAGGCCAAGAGTTCCAGACCAGCCTGGGAAGTGAGACTCCATGACTCAGAAAACACAAAACCCATACAATAGGTCGTGAGACTTGTCAAGAGAGCCTGAGATGAGCTGACAAAGGCCTATGCCAAATATTTTTTGTTTTGTTAATAGCCTCCCTGTGCTCCCACCTCTCCTCCCCAAATGATACATTTAGAAGCTTCCTGGGCATCCTGCCATTAGAAGCCTCGTTAGAGGGTGGCACTATTTCTCCAGGTTTCCTCTGGGGTCCTCTACAGTGTAGAGTCAACCAGCTTCCTGCTATCTGTGCCTTCAATCTCTAGGGTAGTCCTAACTATGACACAACAGCAATTTCCAGGTTAATTAAATTGCATTTGTATCCAGGAATTCTGATAGTTTACAAACCCAAGAAGGACACAGCACATGCACACAAATCGGCTGGTGCAAGGGGGACCAGGCGGCTTAAAGTAAATGCACAGCTGGTCCCTTGTTGAGGGACACGCATGCCAAAACATCATTTTATTAACTCAATTTTCCAATATTAAAAACGTAAGCTGATAAATCCAATTATTTAGATTACATTCCAATTCTAAACAAAGGGTAAGGAATGGGTGGGAGGGAGAGTCTGTTCATTCAAAAAATAAGACACTCTGTGTCTGGCAAATGCAAAATGACCAGCATGGCAGCGCTCTTTGTGCCGGTGTGGGAGCGGGCCCTGAAGCTTTGCCAACTCGCTGAAAGGCCTATTCAACAAAAATTTCCTGTGTGTCCAGCCCCCAAATAATTACCCACTCTATTCTACCCCCAGACACATACACTACAAACCTGGCAGCCACTCAAAGAAACAAGAGCGTGCCCCTGTGTGCGCACTGGAGGTTGTGGGGGGTCGGGCCGGGGATACCCCTACCCAGGGCAAGCTGCCCACCAAATTCAAATGCAAGTGCAGTTGCGGGCAAACCACACAGGATGGTTGTAAACATCCTGAACAGTAAAGAGAAAATAAACACATCCTCAAGTGAACCCAGAGGCGAGCAGAGACCAACTCATACCAAATGAGTATGTAATGAGAAGCACCAGCGCAGACTGCGCCTTGCTAAGCTCGCATCCCACTCGGTTCTCACAGTTTGAAACTCCCAGAGTTTGCTTTACCAGGTTGTGAGGACATCACACAATGACAAAAACAGAGGTCGGCTGACTCCATGAGAAGAGTCTGCTTTATGGTACATCTAGAGACAGGGCAATATTGGTCCACAGGTGTCATTTCTTGCTTTACACATAAACAGATGAAATAGTTTGTTTATGTTAAAACCCACAGGATATTAAATATTTGCAGCACTTGTCTTAATTAAGTTACATAGGGAGCCATTCAGAGTAAGTCTGTCATGGCTGGATTTGCCTAAGGAACTTTGTGTTGGTTGAATCCCCTCAAGATGAATCCTTATGAAATTTTGCTTGGTCAGAGCGGTACAAGAAAAACAGCGGTGATATCACAAAACCAAAGCTTTAGTTCAACAAATCTGTCATCTAGGGCAAGTTGGACCTTTTTTCTCATTTGAATTATGGGAAACAAACTAAGGCACTGTCTAGCTTCCGAGCTTTTGTGATCTCAGACCTCCTCTATAAAACAAAGGAGAACCTTGAATATAGTGATTCTTACAATAATTTCTTATGATCTATGATTTCATAATTCTAGACAAAAAGTACTGATCTTTTGCCTATACCCAGTGGGAAATTAGAATCTAAATCTCCAAATTGTCTGTATTGCTCTGCTAAACAATCCTAGTACCAACTTTCTAACTGCCATTTGACAGGTAGAACCGCAAAATAGATTAACTTTTAGATTTGAGATAAGAATACCGATTAGCACTTTAGAAGATTGAGGAGGTGGTGGAAATTTTTCATATATTTTAGAAAGATGTAACAGTTCCAAAAATCATCCCACTATTCCATTAAATGATGAAACAGTAGCAACAGTCTCTATAATCTGTGCTTCCTAAGACTTAGCCCTTCCAATGAAGAATTAACTCATTTAGGTAACACATTAACTTCTGTCAGAACCTTGAGACACCCTGAGGAACACTAACATGGAATCCCATGTAGTAACGTGACTACTTACAAATACATTCATCAGCTCTACCCATTAAGAAGCCAGCCCAAGGAGAAGGCAAGCAATGCAAACTCGAACACCACCACTACCTGGGGAAGATGTCAGGAATGCTCACAAACACTCCACTCCCTCAGAATACAGGAAGTGGAAAGCAGGTGGCAGAAAGAAAGGTGAATCTTTCTTTTATTCCAGGGAAAGGATTAGGGGAGAGTAAAGAGAAAAGAATATCAAAGTTAACAACTACTTCCCAAATAAAACATGATTTGGTACACATAAATTTGTGTGGGGTAAATGGTATGAAAAGCAATATGCAATACAGCTTTTGATTCAATTAATAAAAATTATTCCATTCTGTGTCTTCAAATCTTCTGTGGCATCCTGAAACGTCAAAGAACCAAGACTGCCTGAATATCATGACTGTCATGATCAAGGAAACATTTGACATTGAGTTCTTTTGTGTTCTAGAAAGCAACCAAGTCAAATTTGAGAGGGATCATCATTAATCAACAATTAAAGTGGCAACAAAGCCCTTTTGTTCTGTCAGTCACAAATGTCACAATCATAGTTTACCACCTATGGAAAGCTGTCTGCCCTGCCATCCCCAGGCAGCATAACCCTGTTCTTATCGGGGATCGGACTCCAAACCCAGGAGCTGAGAGCCACGAATACTCATCAAAGATTGCTGGTCTTGGGGAGGTAATAAGCCAAAAGTAGATTTTAAAGCGGAATAGAGTAAATAAATAAGGATAACAAGAGCCAGAAGAATAACACATGGAAATATCTTAAGAATCTAGGCAGGATCTGGCCAAAAAAATTTTGAATAGGTTATTGTAGTTACAAGGTGCGAGCAAATTATCTAAAGTACATTCAGTTTTAACTGTCCAGAAGAGCCAGTTAAAATGTTAATTTGGCTTTCTACTCTTTCTCGGCAGGATTGCTAATTTAGTTTTTTAAAATGTCATTTCAACAAAAACTTTAGCAGTTTCTCAATTTTAGGTTACTCAATATCAATTGCAAACTGCCAGAAATCTCCTGGCAATGAGAATGGTTGGGAAGGGAGAGTGAATGACCCTGCAAGGTGAGAATCATATTTTACTTTCTTCTTACAAGAAAAAAGATAACTACACGAAGACACTGCATTCTATAGTGCTACATAGCTCGCTCATTAAAAAACGAAGTACAGTGGAATCCTTCTCTAAGCATGGCTGTAGAAACTTCCCACCGGAAACCACCAGATATATTCTACTACATGGAGTTATGTGGTAGGTGGGATTCCAAAAATCCATTCAGCATGTAACAGCGCAAAGGCAGCACTCGTAGTGTCCACTAGTCCCAGGAGGATCAGAGTGGGTTTTGGCTTATTACATCCTCTCCCTCTCAGGTAGTAAATTTGCTAACAGATTTTCTTTACTGAAAAGGTAACAAACAGAAAAGGGATCCCAGGCAATTTCCCCACCCACTAGCAATCTCATGAAGTAGCCAATAAGCACCAATAGATGGCAATAGCAAGTCTCTAGACTCCAGCTGTGGGATCATCCCAGGGAAAGAAAGGAATTCTGAATTATGACCAGCACTGGCATTAGCCAATTTTTAGGATCTGCACTAAAATCTGGTGCAAGCTAAGCACCCAGCAACTGTTTACAGGAAGCAGTAACAGGAACGCCGTTAGCGATATCTCTTCACCCCACCAACTCCATTGCCGAGTTCCTCACCTATATGGAAAATACACAGAAGGACATAATCCAGCTTTTTGCAATACTGAAACATATGCCTAAAGCCAAAATCCACAGGACTGTTTTCTAACATGCGCCGGGAAAAGGTGATTTTACCAAGAAAAGAAAAAAACTAATGCAATGCACCATGATTCTAACATGTGTTTCTCTCAGGAATAAACCCAAAATATTTATTTTGGGGCTCTGACAGAAATGTATTCAGTAGGCTGAACCATAATCATTTGTAACTTTCAAAGTATGGGGTGTTACCTAAGCTATCACCAACCCAAATGCTGAGTGACGTCTGTTCTATAATAAAAGGATTCACTACAATTCATGCATTGTCTCTTCCTGAACGTTTGTAAAAAGATGTCTAGGTTCTTACAATTGCCTAAAGATGAGAAAACGTGATCATAGCTAAGGAATGTGCTAATAAACATAAGAAGAGTAGTTCTCCTTTGTACTGTTTTCACTTTGTGATCTGGGAGCAACAGCACACTCTGCCACTGAAAAACGGGAGCTCACAGGATATTACAGCATCTCATCTCAGGACCCATGTCACTGGCACCTGCCACGACGGAACTAGGAGACACAACAGTGGCATAGAAATTCAAATAAAAACCAAGGATACTATACCAATTCAAAGTAGCCAACAGGGCAAGGCATGAGAATCACCTTCCTCTGTAGAAACACCCAGAATATCCTTTAAACAACCTTACATTTTTACCAACATTCAGGGTTGCAGAGGGTAACCATACCACGGGCCACAAAGCAGAAAAAAATCCAGGGGTATTGGGGGCGGAATGGAAAGGGGTCAGCTCAAACCTTCCTACTCACAATATTCTATCTCGTTTACAATCTTACTAACATCCCATGACCTCAGACACCTCTCCCCAGTACACAAAAGTCCTTCCAATTTTTCCTCATCAGCCACCTGCCAGGCCCCACTTGACCTTGCACAAGCTGTCAATCCACCTGATCTTAGGAATGTGCGTAAATGGGAAGAGGTCACATATATGGATAGCAGCAGCGGACAACAGATATGCAGGGAAGATCTGTAGGACATATATGCCCACCCTAATTGTGTATGGCTAAAAGAACCCACAAAGGGGCCAGGCAAGAATGTCTTTTGACCAGACCTCAGATCACAAAATGAAAAGTTCTCCAAGAGAAGAAAGTCATTCTTGTTGATTTGCAAGGGGTCTTGGGGTCAAATCTGTCTTTCAGGGAAGGAGCCAACAAAACCCTGCTAAAGGTATGGCATTGCTGTTAATGAAGAACCTTATAGCTCCTTTCCAGAGATACCATATTTGCATTTGCTGTGATACTTCAAAAGTAGTCTATGGGCTTTTCAAGGATTTGAGGAAAGCCAGTAGCAGACACTCCCAGGTGAGACTGGAAGCATGAGGAAATCAAAACCATCGCTCCCTTCACTCCGTGAAGCTGACTAGGCGCCCTCCTTTCCTGAGCATTTTAACTTCACGACAATTTCTGATCCCTACTTAGTTCCAGGAAACATCCTGAGAAAAAACTTCGAACCTCTTAAACAGGATTCAAGAAAAAAACACCCAAGCTGTGTGCAAGTCTGAAGGGCTGAAAGACAAAGACTTCCTGTTCAATTAAGTCCTTCATTAATCCCCACTGCTTAAGCCCATTTTCCCTGTCTGTAGACAGGAAATGATAAAGCCACAGAGTCAGCCTCCTTCGGAGCAGCTTAAACCCTCCAAATAAGGCTGCAGCCGGGATCGGGCCTGCGTCCCTTCACAGAGCCTCACTGCGGCGGGGCGGCTCATTCTCTCTGTGTGGCGTTACAAAACGGAGGGAAGGGGGATAGAAAGTACAGACAAGAGCGAAACCCATGGGAGGGAATCGAAGTTCTGCAGGATCTTACAAAATGTGAGGACTACAGGGACGCAAGCAGGGGAGAAGGGCGCAGATCCATGCAACAGACTTCTAAACCAACAATACAGGAAGCTATCGATAACATTTATGAGCTAGAAATTTTAAAAATGACTAACTTCCAAAACCTTATCTTTTATCCCCCCAGCCCCAAACCTAGCTTCAGCGAGTCTTCTCATACCAGAAGTAATTAATGCTTGTGGTGCTTCCTGTAGGCGTGTAGCTGGGTTTTCGCAAGGCACCATTCTCCCCTACTCCAGCCAAAATGAAAATAAGGTATTTCAACGAAGCAGATGAAAGCACGCTGAGGAGAACTTGCTTCCTAGCTCTTTTCAAGCTATGCTGCACCCCCACCGCAAGCCAAGCAACCACTGAAGAGAAAGGGCAACATCTGCCCAGGGGGAATTTTAAAGGGGGAATCAAAACAGAGGAGGTGGTGAGATAGTAAGAGAAATTATCATATTGTCAAAATTGGTCAGAAACAATGGTGCGTGTGCTGACAAACTGTGGAAATGAACTACATCCTTCTCTACTCTGCAACTGATGAATTAAAAGAAACAGAATCTAAGTAATTAAGTAAGTACACCATCCTCCCTGCTGGCTTCAGCAAAATGCTAAGCCAGCACACCACACAAATGCAGAATGATAAAGATGTGGGTGATAGACACTGGGCTGGCCAGTGTATAGCTACTCCCTTTATAATGAGGCTCTTCAATTCCCCCAGCCTAAACATGCCCTGATGGTCCCCCTTTGATCAAGGGGGCATCCATTTTTAACTGTGTCAATACCCTGCCAAAGTCCACACTCCCTGCCATATATCAGTCCTGGTCGCTAGGGCTCCACTCCCAGCACTTCGTAAACGAGACCATTTCCAACTAAACGCTTAAAGCTTCCAGTGTCCTCCCTCCCCCTTCCCCCCATCCAAAATACCCTCAGAATGCAGCTATAGTAATAGCCTCACACCCAGAACAGACCCCGAGACAATGACCCTGGGGAACCTCTAGGTTTGGAAAATGACAGTAATTCATTCCCCCAGATTCTTCCTTCAGCAGCAATCTTCCTCAAGTCTATCTTTGTTGGGGCTTGAAAGGTCCAAAATGAGCCACTCTAGCATAAATATTATTTTGAGCAGAAGGCATTTGAGCTCCTTAAGTTCCCTGTCTACCTAATATCAGACCCTCCCAAAAGAACTCAAAAGTCATAAATCCCCTCCCTGGGAGCAACTAACAGACAGTGACACAAAACTACCATATCTTCCATCTATTCTGCTAAGGGCCCATGTATCTTTCAAAAACTTCACTAGTTCTTCCACAAGTGTCCTTTCTCCCTCCCTTCTAAGTCATTTGTTCTGCCCCCTCCCTCATGCCCTACCCAGGAGGGTAAATTCTAACCTCCTTTTTGAGTCACATTTCTTTGTGAACCCAATTAAATCTGGGTTTTTCTTCCTCTTACTAATCTGTCTTTTGTCTAAAACTGAACTTAAGAGGGTAGAGAAAAAAACTTCCTCCTCTACAAACACATATTCAACACAATCCCCAGATTTCATCCAGCACACTTTTGGAAATGGAGATACAACAACTGTCTAATTTCACAGTTTTCTAAAGTGTTTATTTTTTGTTATATGATTTTAAAGGTGGAGAATTTTATACAAATGATCATTGCAGATAGAACTGGGGTACATTGTTGGCGTTCTTGGTGCCACCAGTTAAGTTACTGATCACGTTCTACATTTCCATGATCTCTCAGTGCTAAGATTATAAAGATACCAATAAACCTGAGCTAGGAGTAATAAGACGAAACACTACTCGGTGACAGAATCAATAAGCAATGAAAACTATAAATGCAATTCACAGAAAAGTAAGAAGATGACTGAACTGCAAATTCAAACTCTGAAAGCTAAGAAAATCTATCGTTCCTCATTCAGCTTCTGCTTCAGAAAAAACCAGCCCAGTAACTATTTAAGTACAATCAGGGGGGAGGGGATCCTCTCACAACCTCACAACGTAAGCATTAAAAAAATGCATTTGAATAAGGAATTTATGCAAAGATTCACTGTGTATTCATTTCACAGTGTGATTGAGCTAGAAAGAAAAGGGGACAGACCACAGGGAATGGGCCAATGAAAAAGGAAACACATGCTCTGCCTTCCGGGTCTAAACACAGAGTGACCTAATCCAATCACAGCATGACAACATAAAATACAACCTAGGCTACTCCAGGGAGTCAGATGGGAGTGCCATTCCCAGCCAGCCCCTGAAACAAACTCCCTCTGAGATAGAAATCAGCTTGGGAACTCAATCATTCACCACCAGGGAACCTTCCAGGAAGAAGGCTACGATTTATTCCCAAGCCTAAAGCAACTATAGCCAAAGACAATCTCCACATCCTTGGTCTTCTAGGTAGAACCTAGCTCCTTAGTTGAACAACAAAACAATTAAAACCATACAGCTGGAGGATAGAGGACCGGCACACAGGGAAGCTCTAGAAGGGCCTGGGTATGCTGGGGTAGGGGAGGATGTCCCCATTTACAGCTCCAAAGGTCCAATATCTATCAGATCAGGTGAGCATTCAAATGCTATCTCAGGGAATAATATTCCATTGGAATTTCACTGTCATAACTGAACTCACTTTGAGTATAAAAACACAGAATACAAGCATCATCATAGAAAAAAACTTCATGAGAAGAGCTATCCAAGCTGCCATCCACACCCCTGAGACTTAGAACCCTGGAAACTGAAGAGATCTTGGAGATTTTTCCAATTCTGTGCTTCTTCAACTGGGCTCGACAATGGGGTGGCAGGCTAGTAGAAGACACAAAATGTAGCATCACAAGTCATTTCCGGGAATATAACAGATATATAATATCTTGATATTCCCACTAACACTTAAAGCCACCAAAGAAGTGACAAGAATAAGAAATTATTGAGGCAAAATCTAAGAGAAAGCTGGAACCCAGAGCTCTAAGTGGAAAACTGAATCCACTTTCGTACTTCTAACCCACAGAAACCTGAACTTGATTTCCCTAGTGAGTAATGGGGGAAAGAGGGGTGGCTCCTACAACAGGAGACCCCTTTTTTACATTCTGGTAGGATTCCCAAGAGCTGGGTATCTTTTCTGAGAAATTGTAAAAATTAAGTGGCCCTCACGAGGATTTGGAATCGAAAATCATACCTTAAACCCTGAATTTAGTTTAAATAATGTTGGACCCTGATGATAACCTAAGGTGTCTGGTAAAAACACCATGAATCCTCTGGAAGGACAGTTCCTTCATCTCAAGCCTCAAAAGAATCCCCCACAAATAATGTTTCATTCAGGGAAAATGAATAGCTGCTTGCAAAGGAAATAAAGCACCATGAGCAAAACCCAGCAGAAGCCAAACTGGGAAAATGTCAGTCAGTAATTTCAATCATCAGACTATGCTTTAAACCAATAAAAGCCAAGTCTGAAAATATCTGCATAACAGGAAACTAACACTCAAAAAAGTGAACACTGAAACTAACACTGAACAAACATTGAAACTAACATTTGAATATAAACTAACATTTGAAAAGAACCAACTAGAACTTCTGGAAATCAAAAATAAAGTAGCCAGAATTAAAGCTTTAACTTGGTGGTAACGAACCTTTTCTCTATTAAAATAAGCCCACATTGATTTATGAAGTAGAAAGTAAAATTTTCATGAATTACACAGACCACAAGACTTCAGAAGTCACACCCCAGCAGAGGTAGGCTCTTTCTAGGCCGGAGTGAGATGCACTGTTCCACAGTTGAGAATCTTTCCATTTCCTCCTGAGAGATGAGGAAACGGCAGCTCAAGAAGGACATTTAGTGACTTGAGTAGGATTAAGCTACTAACGAAGAAAACACAATAACATTTTATCAAAATACTTGAATTAACGCTTCATGAAAGTCACATAATGCCATACTGAGACTCACACTTAGATAGATGAATGGGTTCATTTCCTGTTGTGCCCAGGGGTGTGAAGAGCTTCTGTTGTCATGACGATGGTAAACCAATGCATTTCTTTCCACACTTCACAGTGGCTAAAATACAGATGAGAGTGGACCCTATTTGCCCTTGCAAGAATTTTTCAAAATCTCTCCCCATCCGCTCCTCTAAGAAACCGGCTCTACTGCAATCTCTCTGCCACACTCTCTGAAAGATACTACCACCCTAAACAACACAGCAGGCTGAAAATATAACAAATTCCATTTTAAAAGATAAGTCACTGAGAAAATGTTGATCAGCATATGGAAATGAGCATCACAGTGAACATGACTTGAGGCACAGATTCTCTGCATCAAGGGACAGCTATAGTGTTAGTGTCATCTCTCCTCTTCTGGTCTACAGAACTTGCTCTGTTTGAAAAAAAAACAAAACAAAAAAACCCAACAAACTGTTAGGAACATAGCGAAAAGTGGATACAGGCTTATGGAAGTATATTGTGATTTATGGGTAAATTCCTCTGCTGGGTATAAATTAAGTCTTGTGCAAGTTGAGACGTGTGAAACTGGGGAAAGAATCAGAAGTGCACTGGCACATACATATATAAATATTCCATCCCTGCCCCCACCACACATCCCAGAAAGGGGAATGCGGAAAAATTTTAAGACCTGTAAGAATCATTAAAACAGGGATGTGTTGCATACAGCACTCTTCTGTCAGCTAGAATACTAAGTATAAGACAAAAGAACAACTTGCAGGGACAGAGTACTATCTTTAAATTTTCCACCTCCCCAAAGCCCAGAAAGAATAGTCCTCTAACAGTGCAATTGTGTGAGAGCAGGATTGGGTGCATCCGCCGGACCATGTACTTACTGGAAGCACCATGTACTGAAACCTACAGGGAGCTGGGAATGGTCTTATACATGTGAAATTGCAGCAGCATACGACCGCCCCATGCAAAGGCATTCCAAGATTAAATCGCGTTGTCTGCTCAGATGAGGTGTCTACAGCAGGAAAAGGTTTTCACTTAGGTAGGGGTGCAGGGCACCTAAGCAACTGTCTGAACTGAAATTACGCCAAAAAAGAAAGTGGGGGTTGGGGAGCAGGCATGCAGCCAACAACTAGTCTATAAATAATTTCAAATAAACCACAAGGGAAGGAAAGACATTATTACATTTCTGTCTCTGCACAAGGCAGATGAATAAGCTGAGGAAGGAAACATTTGGGGACACACAAAAGAAAAAGGTCTCTAAAGGGAAATGGGGCTAACTGGCTCCAAGAACTCTTAACCACAGGCATAAGCACTGTCTACTTCACAGCAACTATATATATTAATAGAATAGGTAACTATTATTTACTGAAGGAAAATTATATGCTAAGTGCTTTAAATCATATATAGCACTTAATCCTGAGATAAGTGGATATCAATGTGTGATTCTCTAATAAGCAACAACTGAATCCCTTCGGGACTTTGAAATGCAGGTTCTCAGGCCCCATTCTCAGACCTACTAAATCAAAAACTCGGAAGCGCAGGACGCAGGCACTCTGTATTTTAACAAATCCTGCAGGTGATTCATGGCTGCCATTTATAGACAAAGAAACAGAGGCTCAGAGACCTTAAGTAGCTTGTAAAAAGCACTCATGCAGGCTGGTCTGAAGGTTGTGAGCTATCTCAAATGATTGTTCACAGTCAATTACAGATGGAAGCCCTTGTTTACTCTTTCCTTCTCACTACTGCACTTGACTGGTCTTCAAAAACAAAAGCACAGATGCAAACCAAACATCTACCTTAGTCTAAAATCTGTGTTCACTTAGTCTAAAAACTAGTGCCAGAGGAACTGGGGGCCCTAGTTGGCTTAGCAAAAATACATGGGCACCGCTGAGCACCATGCGCCTGCCACGCAGTCCTGGGAACAGGCTCCCTGCTGGTTTCATTTCACAAGAGACAAGAGTCCCTTCCCGTTGATTTCAGCGGAAGCAGGACAGACTGCTTCACAGTTCTGATTCAGTGTTCCCAAATAAAGGGTTCACACTGGAGCTCTCTAGAACATCCATGGGGTCACTATCCAAACTGACATCTGTAAGTGTCTTACATTATTTCTTAAATTGCTTCACTGAAAGGGAAAATCATATTGACAGTCTTAAACACTTTCTTTGTATAATAATTTCAGTTTTTAAAGTATGCAATTTAAAACCATATACACAAGCAAACATAAGACAGTGCTAAAGGTGAACTCCTGGGACTGTGAGGAGCAGAGGGCACTGTTTAATTCTCAAAGAAAGGTACAAGTTTGTCCTGATCCTCTGAGGCTTGAACCAAGAAATGTGAATAACATGTAAAAGCGCTTGTTTACACCAAAGGTAGTGGCAGTGGAGGCGGTCACAACAGAAGCAACACAAGAGGTGCGAGCCTTCACTAGCCGGCAAGGTGTTTGCTGGCATGATTCTTCACGACCTTCAGCAAAAGGGTGAGGCTGACTGTGCCATGCCCTCCTCCCTTTGGCCTCAAGCAACTCCCAGAACCCACAGAGCAGCAGGGCATCTTTTAGTAGACACAAGAATTTCAGCTGATGGAAACCAACAGTGCACATTTTGGTTCCTAAATCATTCAAAACCTTAACAGACATTCTATAATCATGAGATGCACAGTGCCCAGTCCTCTCTAAACCATAGATTCTCACCTAGGGAACGGGATGATCTCACATTCAGATGATCTATAAGGGCTCCATTTATCCCAGCACAGTTCAATTAGACTGAATTGTAGAAGGCATAAGAAATGAGAATCAGGAGAGAAATTATGGTAAAGGCAGTTCAAATCCCTACAAACGGGAATAACTACAAGCTCCAGAAAGGCCAAGTGCCAGTCCACATTATACAATGGCATTTGCCGGAACAACAAGCAGATTACAGCCCTGTAGTCTGCAGGCTGTCACAATGAATGCAAACATATTTCTCCGGGGCTGAATAACAGGCTGAACAAATTTGTAACTCTGTTCCAGAAAAAGAATGGCTCTGAAAACAACATATATTTAGAAACTGCTAGAATCCCATCCTACACAGTTCCAAGATGACGGAATAATAAAAAATGTAAGTTAATGAATACAGTACAGGCTAATTGCAAAGTACCCGAAGATCGGCCCATATCATGTTCGTGGTTACTTGAAGCAGCCCCTACAGACCATTCATTCCCCAGGAGTGTGGAGATTCTAAAGTGAGCTTTAGACTGGAAAGAACACCCAGCAGTCCCAGAGGCGTAGGCACTGACAAAAATGATCTTACCAGAAGATTATCAATAACCACTCCATGGATTTACATCACACCACATAAGAGCCAATGCTTCTTAGTGTACTTTTAAAATCAAAGCATCAGAGAACAACTTACTTGACTGGGTAAAGCACCTGGCCTATTATTCTGTTACGTACTCAACAGAATAGTGCTTCATATAAGAGAAGTGACATCTCAAAAAGCCTCCACATATTTCAACAAATAACCTGAAGCCAAATATAAATAACAGGACAAAGACTCGTTTTTGAGACATGGCTTTTGTTTTCCTTTTAAATGTTTTCATTCTCTCTATGTTTTAATACAGTAAACCACAAAAATTAACATGAAGGTTAACTCTACATAATTGAAGTTTTCTATAAAGTGGTCATTTACGGTTATGTACGCTTCACAAAAGCTTCCTTTGAAAATTAAACTCCAGGAATACAAACAAGCCAAAGCTAGGTCTTTTTCTACCTCAGAGAAAACCAAAAATCTAAGGATATCATATAACAAGGAAAATGTTGGATATATTAATCACCATCATTACAAGGTGGCATGTGTTACCATGGACTTACACTTAGATGCTCAGGTTAAATATTTCTTAATTTTAAAGAGACCAGAAAAATGGAGTCAACCTTAAATTGGCACAAAGGAAGGAAACAGACCCTCAGGGTAATAAGATGGTATTTTTCCTTCTCTTGGCATCATTAATTAAAGCTAGCTGCTGGCAATTCAGAGACGTTGTACTAAAGTTTGAAGACAACAGAGCTTGCTATGAAAGTAGAAATAAGCACTAGAAACAAGCACCTTGTATCCTAATCAGATGTCCCAAGGAGTAAAATGAGGTTTACAAGGTAACTTTTGGTTTCAGTGTAGATGGAGATGGAGCTGGACCCAGCAAGTATTCATGGAGTCAGAGAAAGAGAAAAAGGATGTAGAAATGGGAGGCGGGGGAAGGGACAGCACAAACTATTACCACTAAGAGAAGTTTGCTCAGTTGTTAACCCTTTAAAACAACAACAAAATAAGTATGGGTAATACTTTAAACACACGTGCGTGCCCACTCCTTCCAATATGATAGAGTGAAAAAGATCTGTGCAATTATAAACAGTAGTATTTGTTCCTGAAATACGACTCCTTTAGAAAGATTTCCTTTCCTTAGACGTGATTTAACTAGTCTTAGAATTTGTTTACATTCTCAAAAACACACAAATGTCTATTGCACACCAGATACTCTGCAGTCATGAGGGATACAAAGATAATCAAGCACTATCCCAACTCTCTGAAAGCTTGAACATCACGTGGACACAGCCTAGACAGCAATGACGGCCCGCCCCTCTCCCCACCCAGACTCAGGCTGCAAAAATCACATGTTGATTATGTGGATTTAAACCAATTCTGTGGAAGGAGCACTAAGCTAGTAGGATAGATCTAGCAAGGCATTTTATAAAGATCGCACCCTAGAAGATTCTCTCATTGCAAATCAAAGCCATTGAGCCTAAAGCAAAAAAGAAATTATTATTAATATAACTTGATATTTACCTTATTCTAAGGAGGAAAAACCCACTTATTATTACAATCTCCTCTTAAAATTTTCCAATAGCAGAAATTAACCAAATTCACTCTGAAACAAGTAATTTTTGGTTGATGTCTGCTAGGGCCAGCCAAGGCCCCAGCCAACCATAAAATGAGAAGAGAGGGGAAGGAGGGAGAGAGGGTGCAGGGAAAGAGTGGGGTGATAGCAGTTCAAAGGAACACTCAATTCCCATCTCAGTCAAAACACTATGCACTTTTAATTGAGCGAAGCAGCCAAGTGAGGCACTAACATCAAGGAGCATTCTGCATAAAAAAAGACATGTCTGACAACCCCCACATAAGCATTCACATGTGAACCACAAGTGACATTAATGGCTGTCACCTCCTTCGCTAACCAGGTGACTCCAAACTCTCACAATTCCAACATTTAATGCCTCCCATGTGAGATGCCAAGAACCAGTGTCTATGTGTTCACTCCAAGTTTCATTAAGGAAGAATCAGGAACGGATACAATATTTCCAAGAGGGTCAGAAAATGCTGAAAAAGATCAGGGCAATGTTTAGATTTATCGCTTGAGGGTGTGAAAAGGCAAGGAAGGCAAAAGCATGTGACAGAGACATTCCTGTTTAAAAGACTAGCAACAGCTGTGATGGAAGAGGAAGGGAAGAAACTGGTACCCAGCAGTTTCCGTGGCAACCACAAAGCATGCTAGACCATAATTTGCATGGGAGGGGGAAGTGATATCCCTGCAATCTGATCTCCGAGGTAACAAAAAAAGGAAATGGCCACAGCAGTAATAAAGCCGCCTCAAATGAAGTTCTAGACGTTTTCCTAGATAATAAATAAATGTGGCAGAAGCCTGTGTGATTACCAGGAGGCTTAAGCAAATTATGGGGGTGGATGCTCGCTGGCATGAGTGTTCTGCCAATGTTTAAGCCTGCATAGGACACATACATTCCAAAGCAGGGCTCGTGTTTTTCATTCCTTCCCTCACACTACAACCCACGTGCACTGACACCCTCAGGGCAGTGGTATGGTACCGGTTTATGCAGAAGAAACGAGTACCTAACAAAGACCTTTCTAGACAGTGTCCCAATTCTAGCAAGTAAAGGAACTTGTTAAGGAAAGATGACTTCGGTTTCGCTTATGAAAACACTTCACGCGCAATTCTGGGAAGGTAAGCGTAAATGGTAAGTTTAAAAATGAATTGCACATGGCCAAAAAGAGTCGCCAGAAAGACACATTCCTGTTTTACATCCCTACAAAGTGCTAGCCCAAATCTGTCAAGGTGCTGAGGCATCTCAAATTATCCAGGCCAGATATGTGGTGCTACAGTGCACAGGTAAACACATACACACTTAAAAATGGAAATTCCATGACGACTTTAAAACTTGTGACATGTAAATTTATACTATAAATAAGCATGCAGATTAAAATCATAAAACGACAGTGATAGCTTTCAAATAGTACAATCCCCCCCGAGTCCCTTTTAATTAGCCTAGAACTTCTTATGTTTAAGTTACCTCTTCCTTGGAGGTTAGGAAAAAAAAAAAAAAAGGCAAGGAAGATTGGGGCTTGTTTTTCATTTACTAAAGTGAAGACAGGAATCCCTCTTGGACCTTGTCTGCTCCCTACTATTAGGAAGCTAATGTTGCCATTCCACATTCACACAACAATATTGATTCAGTGCCTCTAAGCACATCTGGCCTTAGACTGATCTGTACACAAGGATACCAACCCCCTACTCTACTGTGGAGATAGGTTATCTCATTTAATTCTAAAAACCACCTGGGCTGTTGGTTATTTCAAGTCTGCCTAGCTGGGACCGTCCAAGGCACAGCCCACCCAACAAACTTGTGTCCTTTCAAATATCAACTAACCATCCTGCCTCAAGTTCACCATATAAAAGAAGTTAGTAACCAAACCCTGCCCTCTCCCAGCCCTCTTGGAATGTCAGTCAGATAGAGAGAATGGCTCTGAAGCATGCGGGCCTTCCAGAAGGAGGCCACTTACAGAAGCACACAGAACCCTTCACTAGTCAAACCTCAGCCCCCATCCAAGGATTACCAAGATGCACAGTCTCACGGCCCCTGGCAAACAGCCCAGCACTCAAGATGCTCATCAAGTTATCAATATAACTCTACTGCACCCAGCTATAGGTGCTGGGCTTGTCTCCCTGAGAATCCCATAGCTGGCAGCTCCCATCGTGCTCAGATAGGAAATCAAAGAAGCCTGACTTACCCAGAAAAGCATGGCAAGAAGGAAAGGGTCTCTTCCTCCCTTTTTACTCTTTTTCCCTCCCACACAGGGAAAAACGAAGTGCACAAGTCACCTTATTGAAGCTGCCCCGACTTTCCCAGACATTTCACTGGTCACTCAGCCTGTGTCCCACAGATTTCACATATCACACATATTTCACATATCTGTCTGCAGCACCCTTCGCACCAAAGGGTGCAAAGCTGTGTCTTAGTCTGTTTAGTGCTGCTAGAACAGAATACCGGGAGTGGGTAATTTATAAATAACAAGAAATTTATTTCTCACAGCTCCGGAGGCTGGGAAATCTAAGACTGCAAGACAGGCATCAGGTGAGTGCCTTTCTGCTGTGTCATGACATGAAAAAAGGCATCACATGGCAAGAAAAGAGACAAAAGGGAGCCAAACATTTCCTTGTATAAGGAACCCACTCAATGGATCTATTCAAGAGGATGGAGTCTTCATGATCTAAATACCTCCTAAAGGTCCCACCTCCCCAACACCTCTGCATTGGGGATCAAGTTTCTAGCACACGAACTTTAGGAGAAACATTCAAACCACAGCACACTGCAAATGAAATTATTTGCTTCTCTGTTTTCCCTGAATACAGATTTCCAGCTGCTCAAATAAGGCTTAATCAATCATCTTTAGTTCTCAGTACCTGACAAAACTATTTGCATGCATTTGCATTTACAAATTAGTGTCCATGGACACTTGTTCCTTGGAGGTCACATTCCTCTGAAGGTTAAAATAAGATCACTTTGCCCAGACACCAAAATTCTCAGGCCACTCAAAAAACATAATCTTCGATTTCTCTTTATCATCATAAATCATAATGGTTCTTCACCGATTTACTCAAGGTAAGCAGAAATTTTGTATTGACTCTTGACACCAGGAGCTTTATCTCCTAAGCAAAGTATGGTCTTCTATGCCTCAGTTTTCTTATCTATAAAATGAGAATGATAATAAAATGACCTATCTCAAAGGTTTTGCTGAGAGAATTAAATGAGCTAATATGTAAAGAATTACAAACAGTGGTCAGGCCATCATAAGTGCTGTGTGTTTGCTGGTACTAACATCAACACAGTCACCCTTCAAAGTTGGCATTCTTTTAGAGGACTGACCCTCCCATGGACAGAGCAGATTCAAAACCAGTCTACATGAATCTCAAACCTTAATTTCTCAGATTCCCTGTCCTTGGGTGGAGTCTCCTTACCTGTTTTTTCAAAGCACTCTTCTCCTTGGACAATCTTCCTCTTCCCCTAGTGGTCGGGCCTCCTCAGTTCCCTATTCTGGGCAGTGTGGCTGGGACATGTTGCTTAGACTTCTGAGCCCACATTCCTAAACTCTCAAAGTGATTCTGGATCCCTGGGAGGCATACAGCCGTGTATAGACTAGTGTGTGTCCATCTCTGATGCCTCCTGATAGACCTTCTTGCCCTGTATTGATTTGGAAGAGACAATAGGAGGCCTTGACCCTCAGTGATCCCCAGAATCTGATGGCTTAAGGTGGAATATGCTTTCCTAGCTCAATCTTATAATAGACCTTTGATGAGGTATCAGGAGAAAGGAGAAATTAAGGTTTGAGATTCATGTAGACTGGTTTTGAATCTGCTCTGTCCATGGGAGGGTCAGTCCTCTAAAAGAATGCCAACTTTGAAGGGTGACTGTGTTGATGTTAATACCAGCAAACACACAGCACTTATGATGGCCTGACCACTGTTTGTAATTCTTTACATATTAGCTCATTTAATTCTCTCAACAAAACCTTTAAGATAGGTCATTTTATTATCATTCTCATTTTATAGATAAGAAAACTGAGGCATAGAAGACCATACTTTGCTTAGGAGATAAAGCTCCTGGTGTCAAGAGTCAATACAAAATTTCTGCTTACCTTGAGTTAATCGGTGAAGTGCAACTGCAGTTGCAAAGGCCCTAAACACTGCCTGCCAGACCTGTTTCCCACCACCTCCGTTGCCATGCCCCGAAGGAGAGACAGAGGCCAGCAAGGAGTGGAGATGAGAAGTGACCAGCTTCCTCAGCTCCTGTATCAGAGAGATTCCACCCAGGACAAAATGTAGGCACCCAGCCCAGAGTGAAGTCAAGCATACAGAAGTACCTCTCAACCACAATTATCCTGATATGGGTGGTAACAATTTGTCTTTGCTTCACCTAGAGGCACAGAGCAGAAGGTGAAGGAAAACCTTCAAAGGGAACCTGCACTCCATCCTGCCATTTAAGCTACACAAATCCCCCCGCCATGTCCCATAAAGGTGAACCCTAAATACCAGACTGCCATGGATCCGTCACACAAAGAACAACGTGCCCCGACAAACCATGTTCCCTTCTCAGTTCCAAACTCCTCCTCCTATGAAGTGGAACTCTACCTCCAACTTCAATCCTTCTGGATTCAATATTTGCATGATTCTTCCCAACAGACAAGACCACCACCCTGCCTCCGCCCCTATTAAAACCACCTGGACTCAGCTCTCCTTCCTCTGATGGCAGACTGTACTGTACTTCTCAGGACCTTGATAAAGAGGTTGCCTGGCACCTTTAGACACTATTCACGTGCATGGTGAAGTAGGCCTAACACACCTTGACACACAAGAAGATACTGATGGACTCAGACAAGACACTGATGGACTCAGACGCTTCACTAATGAGAAAGAAGGATTACTTTCCTATAAACGTTCGGAACAATGCAAGATTGTTTTATAACCCCAAAGTAGAGGCACATGACTGGTCATCTGCCAAGCAGTTAAAATTCCAATACAGTAAAGAGGAGAGGTGGAAGCCCTAAAATATTTCATGTGCAAAACCCATCATATGTAATGTTTATTTAAGCAGCTTCATCTGTTCTACAAACAGCAACGGTGAGGCTCTATTTCACAATGGAGAAGTGGAGGTGTGGAGATACACAATGTCTTAGGTACGGAGGCGAGGGGACAGAACTTATCATACTGCAGTCTAAACTAAGGGCCTTTGCTACAGGGGAAGAAAGAGACCACGAATGAGGGTAAGCAGCATGTGGCACCCTCCAGAAATAGAGCCTGTGAGTACGTCAGAGGAGAAAATCTCTGGCATGCTCAGAAACACTAACTTAGCTCCACTCTCTCCAACTGCAGACTTCTAACCCAAGGACCTCACTTTCACCTTGGGGACTTCAGCTCAAGGTGATGGTTCCCCTCCCAAACTTGGACTAGTGGGAAAAGTAAATATCTACAACCAGGTACTACAAGGTGAGCCGAGACTTTTACCTTGCCCCCAAGACCAGCAACTCCAGTCAATTGGATAAAAAGTGAAGACAGTGTATATACTCCCAGAGCAAGGGAAGAACAACCCACCCACTAAAATCACAAAGTACACTCCCAGATCTCCTTGAACTCAGCTCTCTAACACAAGTCAGCCGGATCCCAACTGCTCTCACATCGAGACTGCCCGTGCTCACGGGAAGGCATGAACCTGCAACACTCGAGGACTCCAGAGACGATTTCAGAATCTGAATGTGCTTTGCTCAAGATAAAGTTTTCCCCCTATCTACTACATGGTTTACACTGAAGAAAAAAATTCCGTTTATTTCATAAAAGAAGGAATACAACCACTGGCAGAGAAGACATTGTTTACTAGGTGACGAGATCTGAGGAGCCACAGACGTGACCGCACAAAGGTGCTCAGTGCATGCAGTTGGGGGCCCGCCACGCTTCAGCTCACCAAGCAAGCTGCTGGCCCAAAGGAATGAATGCCCTTTTATAATGTGTCTGTCCAGAGGAGGCACCTGCAATAAGACCTACCTTTGATACACCTTAAGGAAGGTGATGTAGCACCAGTCCAGGCATTACAGATATGAAGAACTGGGTTCAAATCCTGTTAAATCAACTGTAAAGTAGAGACAATGAAACCTTAAAAACAGGTATTTCAAGAGAATTAGGGTAACATTTTTTTAGCACAATATGTTAAATGTGCTAAGGGGTAAATAGCAACTGATAGAGTCAGATTCTATAGCTTCAAAGAAACGTAAGGATTTCTAATAGTAATAGGCCTTGTTGTGGAGTGAGGTTTACCATTTACAGGTCAAATACTTCTTTATTAATTTTGAAATGCTTTCTCATTGGGTTAGTGCTGACTTACGCTATCCACTTTTTTCTTTTCCAAAGGACTCACGAAACTAAATGAAAAACTTATGACCATGGCTAAGACACAAAGCAAATGCAGTAATTACCATTTCCTGAAGGTCTCTCTCGCGTGAGCTTTTCTCTCATTCAACATTAAAAAAGAAGAAGAAACTTCTAGCTTCTAGCTAACATGGAGTAACAGGGACAGGAGTTACCTCCTGCCTGTCTGAAAGAACTAAAAATCCAGAGAAGCCAGTGGGCATTATAGCAATGAACTGTGATCCCTGAGAGATGGGAAACAAGTGATTCTTCGGCTTACTGCCTTGAGAGAATTCTCAGGCTGCAGCAGAGTTAGGAGAAAGGCAGGCAGGGTCTAGAGGAATCTGACATGAAAAAGACAGGGGGGAGGCCAAGGTGAGCAGAACGTGTAAGACAGAGCACTGCAGGGCCAGAGGCACACAGAGAACGCGGGAATCTGCCAAGGCGGGTAGCTCCTCAAGCCTGCAGCTGAGTACTAGAAAGCACTTGTGTGTTAGCAATCTACCCAAGGGAAAGAAAGGAGCAGAGGGAACAATACCCAGCGGCCACACAGGGCCAGGAATAGTGCTCCTTCCTCCTAGTGCAAGTGCTAAACATCATAATTCTCAGGACAACAGCAGTGGTCCCCAACCTTTTTGGCACCAAGGATCATTTTCATGGAAGACAATTTTTCCACGGACAGGAGTGGAGAGAGGGGTGGGTGATGGTTCCAGGATGATTCAAGCAGATTATATTTATCGTGCAGTCAAACCTCTCTGCTAATGATAATCTGTATTTGTAGCTGCTCCCCAGCACTAGCATCACCGCCTCAGCTCCACCTCAGATCACCGGGCATTAGATTCTCTTAAGAAGCACACAACCTAGATCCCTCGCATGCGCAGTTTACAGTAGGGTTTGCCCGCCTATGAGATTCCAACGGCGCTGCTGATCTGACAGGAGGGGGAGCTCAGTGGTCATGCTAGCTGATGAGGAGCAGAGGTAAATGCAGAAGAAGCTTCCCTGGCTTGCAGGCAGCTCACCTCCTGCTGTGCAGCCACATTCCGGCCTGGGGGTTGGGGACCACAGAAGTAAAGTACTCATGAGGGTTTTGCCCGGGCAGTGAGGAAAATATTGCCCTATAGTAAACACCGCTCAGGCCCTACCTAATGAAGCATAAAAGCAAGATCCAAACAGATCAAACTGTTTCCTAATAGCTTAATCAGATCCCAGAACACTCAAGAATATGTAGAGAAATACGAATATTTCCCACACCCACCCAAGGAAAATTTACAATGCCTGACATCGAAAAAAATTACGAGACAAGCAAAGTATCTGGAAAACATGACAGATAATGAGCGGGGGAAGGGGAATCAATCAATCCCAAATGACCCATAAATAACACAGATGACAGGATTAGCACACAAAGATACTACAACAGCTGTTATAACCATATTCTTAAGTTCAAGAAGGTCAGAGCAAAGATTAAGCATATCAGCAAAGACACTGAAGATTATTAAAAGGTCAAAATCTAACTTCTAAATATAAAAGCAATGCCTGAGATGAAAGATATACTCATTCAGTTTAGAAGGAGATACTGGGTATAAATTATCTAAAAATAAAACATAAGACCAAAAAAAAGACTAGGAAAAAAATGAACAAAGCACCAATGAGCTGTGGGACAACGTTAGACAGAGTAAGATATGTGCAAATCAAGTCCCCAAAGGAAGAGAGAGGAACACACAGAAAATATTTCAAATAATAAATGCCTCCAATTTTTCCAAAATGGATGAAATTTTCAGAACTAATAAGCTCAATGAACCCCAAAAGCACAAGAAACATGAAGAAAAACTACACCAAGTCGCATTATAGCAAATTTCTTAAAACCAATAATGGATTGAAAAGTAAACTGGGGAAAATAATTCTTCCTAAGAAGCTATAAGAACGACAGCAGACTTCTTGTCAGAAACGATGCAAACCAGAGGACACAAGAGCAGCATCAAGACAGTACTGGCAGGAAACTACTATTAACCTACAGTTGTATACCCAGCAAAAAACAGCTTTCAAAAATGGAGGTGAATTCTTACAACCATAAGTGATTCTTCGATTATCATGAAATGAAAAGATTTTCTAGAGACCTTCTCAGACATGCGAAAGCTGAATAATTCCTGATCACCAACAGAGACCTATTTTTAAAATGTTAAAATGGTTCAAGAAAATGCTAAAGGAAATAATACCGGGCCGGGCGCGGTGGCTCATGCCTGTAATCCTAGCACTCTGGGAGGCCGAGGCAGTTGGATCGTTTTGAGCTCAGGAGTTCAAGACAAGCCTGAGCAACAGCAAGACCCCATCTCTATCAAAAAAAAATAGAAAGAAATTAGCCGGACAACTAAAAATATATAGAAAAAATGAGCCAGACATGGTGGTGCATGCCTGTAGTCCCAGCTACTTGGGAGGCTGAGGCAGAAGGATTGCCTGAGCCCAGGAGTTTGAGGTTGCTGTGAGCTAGGCTGACTCCACGGCACTCTAGCCCAGGCAACAGAGTGAGACTCTGTCTCAAAAAAATAAATGAATCAATCAATCAATCAACCAATCAATAAATGGAATGATACCAGAACGACATCTCCATCTATAGGAAGGAAAGAACATCAGAAATGGCAACTATGTGGGTAAATTAAAAGAGGTGACAGGTTAGCTAAATCCACATTTACTTTGTATTTATTTCCACATTTTCAGTGATCAAAGGTACCACATAACATTCTATTTCTCAATTTTGCCCCTTCTTTACGTTCTATGAATAGATACCATATTTAAGTCATGATAGCTCTAAATTTTAAAATTACAATAGTATTTCTCTCTTCTTTGTAAAATACTCAAGGTTGTAAAAGCAGAATATTCTGCAATAGACCGGTCAGAGGAGGCTTCTAAACCTATGCGAAAGTTAAGAGAAATATATCTTAAGCTGTTTGTTGCTTGTTTTGCTTTGACTTTTATTTTTTTGGCAGAAACATTTTTTGTTACAGGGACGTGTAAAAATTATTTAGGCATTTAGAATTCTAACTCTTAAAGATGCTCACTTGAATAACCCAATTTATAACAATGCATGCTGTCAAGCAAGACTCCTGTACATTTAGAATTATCTTCCTTTCAAACCTGAGGTAGGAAAAGTATTTTATACCAACAAAATAACTCAGAACAAAAAGAATAAGGAACTCAGTAACACAGACAATTCAGCTGTGAACATGATACTAGTTAAAAGCCTGAGATGATTCTTACCATTTTCATATCCAGAAGCTAAACTATACTCAGTTTTGACATGCATACACTTCCAGTAATTCTTGGCATTTAAAATACAATCTACTGGAAGAGAACTGTGTTTGAACTCAGTAAGTCTCTTTTACCGAAGGCCTAACTAAAAACAGCAGCTCCTTGTTTAACAAAACGGAAAATTTGTATCCCTGCGAAGGCACAGTCTGCATTGTTTTATTAGTTCGACAAAACTTTCAGAGTTTGCTTTGTGAAGTGTGTTAGCACACAACATGCACTGCACACTTCAAAAGAATACAAGGCTGTGAGAGTCAACAAGGAATCTCAGCATTAGGCACTCGGCCACCCCACGAGGTGTATCGAGATGACTACTGTGTGAGTAACCATGATGGAATCTGTTCACCAACACCCTGTTTTCACAAATTACAGCCTCGACCGACTCCTGTCTGCTCCATGCAAGCAAATACCGGGCCACGCCAACCTCTGAGGAGGAAAATCACACCATACGCCACAGCGCCTTTCCTGTGACTCAACCACCTCAAAAGAGGGAGACACGCCCACACTTTTCCACCTGCCTACAGATAGCTGCGGCGGGGTGGCATGGAGGAAAGACGTAAATCGTAATTTGCATAAATCAGCAACACTCTGAAACATGTCTGAGAAGTCTCCACCGGACATGCATATTAACATGTAGGCGGGGTGGTATGGAGGAAAGACATAAACCGTAATTTGCATAAATCAGCAACACTCTGAAACACGTCTGAGAAGTCTCCACCGGACATGCATATTAACATGTAACACAGTTTAGCTAGGCAAAGTGGTTTGCTCCTTTCGTCCCAGCTACGTGGCAGGCTGAGGCAGGAGGATTCCTTGACACCAGAAGTTCGAGACCAGCTTGGAAAATACAGTAAGACCTTGTCTAAAATTTAAAAAAAAAAAAAAAAACACCCATGACCACATGTAGCAATTCATTTGTGACATACACTGACAATGGCTAATAATGTCAAACACAGAGAATGGTCATTATACACCTAAAAGAACCTGCTCAGGTCACAAGCCACCTCCTGGTAGCCAGTTACTACTGCCTCACACATCTCACAAATGTGCGAACTGAGGCCCAGAGACATTACATAACCTGCCCAAGGGCACAAAACAAGTGAATGTTCAAGCCATTAGTATGAAGCCACACAGTCTGGCTCAAGTCTGTGCTCACAATCACTGTAACGCAACACAGTCTCCATGAGACTCCCTTAAGAACCACTATTGTCTTTACATTTTTCAACCCTTTTAGATAAAATATAAACAGGTACTCTTGCTCTCTACTTGAGGGGCCAATTCAAACGAACTCTTTCTGAGCATGCATTTTGATCTTCCATTGACTTGTACCTAAAAGCATACCATCACTAAATTCCCCATACAACACCCTCTTTTTCACTTGCCAGACAGGTAATCCGCATCTCCATAACCAGCCTTCCAAAGAGTTTCTCACCATCGTGACACATCTGACTGACCAAAATCTGCCCGTTCTGGTTTTTTGCAAATATTGACATACTTCTGGAGGAAACGCAAATTTTACAAGAGGGACTAAGTGAAACAGAATGGGCAAGATAAGAACACGAAGGGGCTGACTGAAATCTCTGTAATCATTCTAAACAACAAAAACCGTATTAATGTAAAAAACCTCATCTATCACAGTGCTTAAAAGAAAACCAACACCAAATACAAAATAAAACCAAACAATGACAAAACCACTCAGTCCCCAAGGTGAGCCCAGTGTCCCAGCAGCACAGAATTCTTCTGCTCATCTGTGGTTGGGCTGCCCTGTCCATCAAAGAGAGAGCTTCTGATGACAGGGTCAGCTTTCACTTTTACCAAAAGTGACCTCATGATCTCAGATGATGACATTTTAATGGCTGGGTAAAAAGCTATCAGTTTGGGGTGCTGTGGTTTCCATAAAGAAAAACTCAGGAAAAGAATTAGAAACTTGAGAAGAACACAAAATCCTACAGAACTCTGGATTGTATCTGCTAGAAAGATCTGCATTTCAAGTAAAAGCAATAGTACCAAGTATACAGAATGAAACATGGCTTAGTGGGTTTCCTGTAGAAAAATTAACACTTTGTAAACAGATGTATGTTTTAACTGAAGACTTAAAACTGTATTATAAGCATCATCAGGTAAATGTAATTGATTCAATTTGCAGGTTTTATTTTTCATAAGAAGGAAGTCACTCATTTATAATCCCTCTTCACTCTCCCCCTTCCCTCTCTCCCTCTACTCTAGACAAAAGGCATATTAGGTGATGATCTTAACGTAAGGTACCTTCAAGGATGTGCACAGCAGGAATAATTAAGTGTACAATAGCTAGCAACTCATATCATTTTTTAAAAAAATAGAGAATGCTTTTTCCAAAGCAAACACATAAATCATGACTCTGTGCTATGGTTTGAATGTGTCCTCCAAAATTCAAGTGTCAGAAACTTAATCCTCAATGCCACAGAGCTGAAAGATAGGACCTTTACGGGGTAATAAGGTCATGAGAGCTCAAGAATGGAATAATGTCATTATCTTGGCAGTAGGTTTGTTATAAAAGTGAGTTTGGTTCTCTCTTATCATGTGATACCTTCTGCCATGCTCTGGCACAGCAAGAAGGCCTTCTCCAGATGTGGCTCCTCAATCTTGGACTTTCCAGCCCCCGGAACTGTATATGAGCCAATAAACTTCTGTTTTTTAAAAATTACCCAATCGCAGCTATTGTAACAGCACAAAACAGACTAAGTTACCCTGGATTTTTAGAATTCTGTGTTTTTTTCCCAGAAAGTCTAAATGCCAAAAAAGAATGCAAATGGTCAAACTTAAAACATGCTCTTCCCATGTATACGTGACATTTAGGGAATTTAAGACCCAGGAGGGGAAAAAAAGCATCTGGTCAACGATCCACCCAGTGCTTGAATTCACATTTCAAAATAACTACTTTAAGCAGTTCCTCTGGGCTTGACTTCGGTACACTCCATCAACTTATCAGAAAAGGAACTATACAGTGAAATGAAGGAACGCTGAGCACCACAGTTTGAGCATTACGCTAATCAAGGTCTAGGAATTCAGTTCCAAGTTATTCACCCTGCATTAGAAGGCAGGGTCATAACAAATCCACTAAATACCAAGGTGAGATCGAAACAAATGAGTTCTTCAAGGCCATAAACTATTAAAAGTTATTTTATACCGGTCATACACCCTACAACACCGTAAGAAATGTGTGCCCTAGTAACACTACCTGTTTGAAAGCTACAAAAACCTCCACCTGTAATGAAGGTCACTCCAGACCAGCAAAATCCACCCTATCAAACCTTAATCCAGGCTAGGCATGGTGGCTGATGCCTGTAATCCTAGCATTCTGG